>ML179187.1:11754-136088 GCA_004369135.1 Dendrothele bispora CBS 962.96 | reverse complement strand
GGAGGTTGTTCCGGTTCGGGTTCCTCTGCCGGAGGCGAAGGCGGGGGACTAGGAGCCGCTGGACCGTCGTCCTGCGTATCTTCCTGTCCATCTTGGTGGGAAGGACCGCGAGGAGGATGAGAGGTAAAACCATCATCATCGTCGTTGTCAGGAATCGAGTCTGGAGGATTGTATTCGGGATCCTCATCTTCGGGTGCCGATAAAGGCAGTTTACGGGACGTTCGGGGACGCTTCTCGCACTTGGGGAAGACTGTCTCCTCGAAGATAGCATGAGCCGATGTAAAAACAATATTGTTTGGTAGACGCATAAAGTGATTTCCGTGTCCACCAGGAGCTACGCCCAGATACACCATATATTCTGATTTAGGAGCGAGTTTGTTCTTTCGTATGTTGGCGGGGATATGTACATAAGCACCACAGCCAAAGACACGTAAATGGTCAATACGAGGAACCTCCCCCTTAATTCCCTCATGGGGAGTCTGCCATTTAAGGCGACGCAGAGGTGTCCGGTTGTAAATGTGAACGGCATGTTCTACCGAGAATTCAAACCACGAATCTGGTATGCAAGCAAATAGCCGCATAGCTTCGGCTTTATCCATCATAGTGCGCATGAATCGTTCCGCTCTACCATTTTGTTGGGGTGTGTACGGCGCACTTTTAAGGATATCAATACCCTTTTCCTTCATCAGGTTGACAAAGGCATCGGACATATATTCACCGCCAACGTCAGACATCCATCTTTCGATTTTTGTTTTAAACTGAGTCTCGACCATAGCAATGAAGTGCTTAGTCGCGGTGAGTGCAGCAGCTTTGGTGCGCAGGAAGGTTATCCACGCGTGACTCTTGCAGTCGTCTAAAAAGACAATCGCGTACTTATATTTGTGGTAAGAGGGTACGGGGAATTCCTTCAAGTCCGAATGGATAAGCTCGAAGGGACGTGTAGCACCTCTCAGGCTCGGTGGGAATGCTCGTAATGGCAACTTCCCTTCGGCACAACCACGGCAAAGAGGAGTATCGCGGGGAATCTCGATCTTCGGGAAGCCGTTGGTATGTTTAGGCGCGTTAAGAAGAACGTCGCGCGAAGGGTGGCCTAATCGGCGATGCATAGTCTCGTAATCGAGATGGTAAATGCAAGTGTCAGCAATTTCTGCGACATCATGCTGTGTATGTGGCAGGAAATATAACGTTTCCGCCGGATGACGTTTGGTAAAAGATAAAAATCTTTGACCGGTTTTGCTCGTCAACTGAATATGCTGCGAGTTACCGCGCACATTTAAGTTGTCACGTAAAAAGGTGCCGAGCGACAGGAGTCGCTGATTAAGGTCAGGGACGTAGAACACCAGTTCGATCGTATAAATACTTGATCCTTGACTAAGACGGACAGACCCTCGGGCCGTGATATGAGTTAGGCCGTTCGCAGTTTTCACCGGTATAGGATCAATGTCATGGAGTTCGGTAAAATCGGCTTTATCGTTACTAAAATGCGCAGAAGCGCCAGAATCGAGTAGCCAATTTGTTTTAAAGAAATCTTCTAACATTTTCTCAAAACCTTTACACTTATCACACTTGGCAGCGGAAAAACGACGCGCACATAGATTGGATGAAGTATTTAAAAGTACAGTGGGGGCAGCATGTAAGATACGAGTACTACACAAATCACCTGCAGCGGAAGAACGTGCATTAGTGCCACTGTTACAAGGTAGAGAAAATGAAGAAACGAACTCATCGTCTTCGTCAGAGGAGCCCAAGGACACGGCATCGTAGTCTTCTTCTCCCAATCGATCCGCCAAGGATCGAGAGCCAGAGGCTACTGGAGCGTCAGACATGACGACATCCTCGAGGGCACGAACTCGTTCACAAGTTGGCTCAAGGCTGATGTCCCGAACAAGATCAATAGACCTCTTGGTAGAGGTAAAGAAGGTGTCGAAGGGCTTGGGAGCCGGAGAGAAGAAAGGGCGGCGCACATCAAGTGCGGCCGGGTCCATGACGATAGTGGAGGATATAGTGTGAGAACACTCACCCCCATCGTCGGCCGAGTTGGCCTTCTCCTTTCCCTTGCCAGAGCGCTTACCGCGCTGACGCTTCTTCTTCCCATCTCCATCCTGCTTAGTCTGCTGCTCAGCGCCGGTATTTTGGCGCTTCTGCTGCGACTTGAAGTCAGGATCACCATCCTTTCGCTTCACAGCCGAGAGTTTGTTGGCACTCTTGCCGGAGTTGCCATCGTTGCGCTTGCTCCTGCCTTCCCAGGCGTGGACAGCGGCTTCGCGGATACGCTCCGGCGTCAGTCTTTCGACAATTTCGTCCATGGGTGTCTGAGCGACCGACTGGACAACAAAGGAGTACCGATCAGGGAGCTTACTGACAATCAGCATCGCCTGAATAAATTTGGGAACTGCCATACTAGTAGAAGCGGTACCAGTAGACGGGCTGTTAGCGGCGATTCGGGTGAAGAACATAATGATGTTATCGATAGCGGGAGCGGGATGCTTGTCATTAGGAATGTGATAATCGACGGCACGTTTAAATTCGGTAAAGACTGCAGCAACCCCGGGCTTGCCGTACTTGCCTTTGAGGTTATCGTACATCTCCTTCGCACCAGTGGCGTCAGAGATGGCGGACTTAACCGCTGGGGGAGACACGAAGACGGATGTTACCCATCGCCTTGTAATTGTCAGCGTCCCAGGATTTACGTCCTTCGGCGTCGGTGGCAGCGGGGCGCGAGTCAGCTATGACCCACCATTGTCCTTGAGACATGAGGAACGCCTCGATGGCGTCGGACCATTCGATCCAGTTGGCACCAGTGAGAACGGGAACACAGTTTACAAGAGCAGAAGACATTTTTAATAGTAAAATGTAAAAGATCTGGGGAGTCAAACCGTCAGCGTTAGTCCTACACTGTAAAGAGAATAATAAAAGGCAGCCGCAAGGGCGCCACTCAACGGTGACATCGACCCAATATCAACGTTCACCACAGTACACGAAGTAGTGTAGTAAAACGGATAACGTTCGCGCAGTACTCGAAGTAGTGCAGCAGAACAGAGAGTCTAAACTAGGTATGCAATCCAATATGCAGCGGATAAAACGCGCAACATGGATCAAGCATCCAGGTATCCAGAGATCAAGGGCACGGGGCCCATAACCTGTCGAGGGCGCATCCTGCTAGAAGGAGAGTATGACCTGAGACATACCTGGGGACGAGAAGTTAGACTGTTAGTAGAAAGCTTAGAGGGCTTAGGCGACTATTTCTGAGAAGAAATGAACTGAGTATTTGAGGCAGTAACTACTGTCCTTTTATACTACAAAAGAGAGTGCACATACCACTACTGCGTCATGTGCTCAATAGTCTTTGTTCATAGTACTAACCAGCTCGTTAATAGACTCATGCTTTGGATAATGTGAAGTAAGTTTGAATACTTTGCTCTTTTACACATGTTCACTCTGCTGTACGTTGTCAAGTAACTGGGTTACTTATCAGGTATGCCCATATTCTGGATCAGGCGGAGTTTGGCGGCATTTTCCTTGTATATACAGTAGATTACCGCATGTACGTAGCACTTAGCTCCATCCAGTTTGGTTCTCGCTGGTATCTTTGCTCTGGAGCAGCCTTGGGCTACTCCATTCTGGTGATGAGAGTGTGATTTGAGCATTCACACTTCTTCCGGACCTCTCAGCTCTGTTTCACGGCCATTTTCTTGCTCACAGGCTGTCCCTCACCAACGTCATCCAACTATGTAGATGTCAATCCACCCATTTTCGGATGTCTTTCTGGTCCTACACCTGTTCATCCATGCTACTTGACACCTTCTGTGTACCCACTCGCCATTTTCGTATCTTTTCATTGGCCACTGGCCCTTGTCTACTCATCTCGACACTTCGGACACATCTGCTCGCTAAACGATTACATCATCATTCTTCTATTTCCGAGTTCTTCTCTCCCATGAGGCCCACAGCTATCCATTCGATTTTCGTTGCTCGGTTCCCCGTCTCAAGATAGGTTGATCCTAGATATTCTGAGGGAGCTCGTTGCAGGTAAGGCCTTGCGAGGCACTGGCGAGTTGTTTCCCAACAGGAATTGCGGAAACAGACCTTGCGAGAGTGGTTATTGGTTTTGACGGAAGATCCTGTGAGGGGCTCGTTGCAGGTAAGGCCCGCTGGCACTGGCGAGTTAGGCCCAACATCAGGTGACCATGGTTTACTGGTTTGGAGTTGTAGGAGCAGAGTCTTATGGTCAGGTTCAGGTTTTTTGGGTGGACTGTATGTTTTGTTTTTGTTTTTTGGGTCATTTGATCGGGCGACGAGGACGTCGCCTTGTTTTGAAGGGGGCACATGAGAGTAGGGATTATCGGCATCCCTACTCCGGATCAGGCGGAGTTTGGCGGCATTTTCCTTGTATATACAGTAGATTACCGCATGTACGTAGCACTTAGCTCCATCCAGTTTGGTTCTCGCTGGTATCTTTGCTCTGGAGCAGCCTTGGGCTACTCCATTGTTGATTCAATTCAATTCTCCGCCGAAATAAGCACCCGACAGTCGACTTGTAAAGACCCACCTAGCTGGTCGGTTTGCCTCGTACAAGCCGAAACAAGCCGGGGCTTATATCATCGACTAGTCTCGAGTATCCAGACTGACGATACACAGTATATGTAATCATCGACCGACTCTTCTTTTCCTTCGTCGGATTATTGATGTAAATGTATCCAGAGGGTTTCATCAAACTCCGGAGTCCGGACTAACGACGAAAAAAAATAGAAAGGAAAATCTACATAAATAAACGGACATAATCTACTGATCCAGCGGATCGTTTATTTTTTGTTCGTCACGGTTGGGTGCGTTCATGTAGATATGTAAGATTTTTCTTATATTTTTCTTATGGCTTGGCTTCGACCTTAACTACAGACCCTGAACCTTTCTGTTCTTTCCTTGCTCTTCTCTTCATTAGCGGAATGAAAAAAAAAATTAGAAAAGATTCCACGCCCCCCACACACAAACTACAAAGCAGCTTTTCCAGCCGTCTAGACAAACAAGGCATCAGCACACATAGAAATTACATCATTTAATCGCTCAATCCAATCCCAGTACTAGTCTAGCAGAGCGCATGATTACTCACCTCAATTGGCAATAACAGCATCAACACGCTCGCTACGATGAACAACGTCGCGCTCACAAAGATTGGTCCATTCGCCGTCCCACTGCTGGCTGACCCGTCCGCGTTCGTTGTGACGATCTTGATCGCAGGCGCGAGGATACCAGTAATCCGGTTGAACGCTGAACACAGAGCGTCGCCCGTGCCCCTGTGGGGCGCGGGGAAGACTTCGGGAGTATAGGCGTAGAGGACGCCATACATCTGTTCAAAGTTGAGGTTAAAAGGAGTTGGAATGGAGTGATTGGTTGAAAGGAGATATTGAGGATGGATAGCGAAAGAATAACCCGAAAGAGACTCACCGCGTTCTGTGTCAGTCCACTCGCGCACGAATATCCTAGAACGGCCGCATTCGTGGTGCTCGTCGTGAATAGGTACAAAAAGATGCCCGTTAACGCGGTCGAGATCGCCATCGTCAACTTTCTACCTCCCAACGAGAATTTACCCTATACACGCGCACAAGTTGTTAGAGGAAGTAGGAAGCAAGAATGCGTGAGAAAACTACCTACTGGATTCTTCCTTGTCCAATCAACCACCAAACATGCAATCACACTTCCCGGAACCCCTAGTACTGAAATTATCGAGTAATTCCTATACGTCGTACTAACTGATCCATCACTATCTTTCACCTGGGTAGTCAAGTAAAGCGTGATGAACCCGTTGAACAACGGGTAAGCCAGACCAATTAAGCCCCAAATCAATATAGTAAGAGTAGTGTTGATAGCTAGCCGGCGAGTAGAGAATAAGGGTGTGACGTGGGAGAAGGAGAAGGATGATACAGCTTTAACGAGGATTTGGGCTGTGGAAAGTTTAGACGACTGGGAGGTTGGAACGGTACCCGAAACGGATTGAAGCTGGGAGAGTGTCAGGGTGAGGGTTTTGCCGTTTTTGGCTGCGATACGTTGGAGGACCTGAATAGTGGGGGAGATAAATAGAAAAGAGAGTGAGAGGTAAGGAATCAATTGTTATCTTTCTTGTATCAGTATTGAGTGGAGTATGTACCTCAAGAGCTTCTTCATCTCGTCCTCTGGCGATCAAGTACTTGGAAGATTCTTGAAGATCAAACACGACATAACGCATGATCCACATGACGAGGGTCACTCCTCCGAGGGTGTAGCTGGGTAAAATTTATTGAGGTTAGTACCTTCTAGTAACATTTTTAACGTGAGGTAGAAACGATCGAACGATTGTGATTTTTCCATGTTGATTGAAATTTACGGGCAAGGGAAGCAAGTTGAGATTGAATTTTACTTACAAAGTATACCTCCAGCCCATATTACTGTCTTTCGGACAGAAACTTGCGTCCTCGCATGAAAAGTTTCCGATAAGTGGCCAGGCGACGAGAGAAGCCAACAGTTGACCAAGGGCCCACCAACCCGAGAGAAGGGTCAGGAGCCACTGTTATATTTCAAAGTGAGGGGAAGATGAAAATTTAGGTGATGTATATTCACGATTGTCGTAGAAGATTGGGTGAAGACGATCATAGGATGTCAAGGAAAGCGTTGATCAGTATCCGGTATCCGGAAAACAAAAAAGCGGAAAAAAGTGCTTTCACGATAACTCACCTGATGGGACCGGGGCACATGTTCAAGAAAGAGAGCGCCTAATGAACATGGAGGTCAATGATGAACATCGTTCTGATTGGAGATGGAGAATCGGCTGGGGAGATAACATACCATCAACGGGAAGGCTGTCAATGAGTACGATGGGATGCACAAAAGAGCTCATCAGAAAAGAGAACACCACGAAAATTTGAATTTTCCACTTACTTGCCGCCAACACCAAAACCAAGGCAAGCGACTAACGCTCCCAACGTCGTAAAGTTGTTTGAACCGCCCGCTGCGACACCAAAAACACCGGCAATGAAGAGAGTGATGTTAAAGGAGAGCTTGCGTCCGACGAGATCCGCTAGGACGCCCCAGGTTGTTGCGCCTAAGATAAGACCGACGTATAGAGAGAGCGTAGTGAACTCAACACGGGAAGGATTCAATTCTTTTTGAATTTGAGGAAGGATTATGGCAACGCCTTGGAGCCAGATGTCTTAAAGTAATAAAGGGGAGTCAGAATTTGGAAGCAATCAAAGATCAGAGAAGTACACACTATCAGCTGCCCATCCAAGGCCAGTAAGAAGAAATAGCTGAATTTGGTAGCGTCCAAAACCGATCCTAACATGACGTGAGTAATGACTAGTAGGAAGTGTTGAATCGTGACATACTCGGTCTGCAGATACTCGTTGACTACGGATCGGTATGGTCAGCCACCATAGTCAAAAAAAAAACAAAATAGGCATACCGAGCCGACTCTTTGCTTCATAAACTGCGGAAACACCGTCTTCTCTGGCGGCTAAGTCTAGGTCAGACGAAATTGATTCTAGACCTGGACTCTTTTCAACATCTTTGCTCTGAAAGTTGTGCTAAGTACATTTGAATGCGTATATCACGCTGATAAAAAGACACCTTTGCATCCTCAATGACAACGGTGGCTTCTGCTGGTTGCATGATGGGTGGGTTATAAGAGAGCAGAAATATTTCGTTGGACGCACGATACATCAACTTTATGAGTGCGGCAATCCGGTATTCATCGTTCCAAGCGGCCAAAAGTGCATTGTAAAATGACAACCAGGCACAAACAATACGCCACCTTATTGGTTTTGGGGAACTCCACTGCACTGCAAGACTTGTGGCTTCCCGTGTGCGGGAGAAGAAAGATATCATTGGCCAGAAAGAACCTCATTGATCATTCGCAATGGTTGAAACCGATCACTGGTTGGAGCACTCTTATTTGGTATAGGGGCTTTCCTAAACTGTAGCTCAATTCATGATCAAGGAGCATGTGCTTCCGATTGTGTGTGAAAGATCAGAATTATCTATTTTGCAACTATTATTAGGGTGGTAAGCCGAATAGGCGCAGCAGGTATCACTGCACTGGCAGCCAAAATATAATGGGGAAACACATTCAAACATGCTAGTCCAAAAGCTGAATAACTCAGCAAAATTGCTTTGATTGTGTCAAAGCTAGCGCTCTGATTTCAAATTCATGTCCAAAATATTTTTATCAAGGGATGGAAGCAGTTTAGAGTGTAGATGGTTTGCATCTGATGGTTCTCAAAGAGATAGTCGATATTAAGGTTGCTGTGCGCTAATAGTAACCATTAACGCCACGATAACTCCCCAACTCCAATTTTACATGACTTAAGCTATCGTAGCCTTAGCTTACCACCGTTTGTCTGTGTATATTAATCGAAACTCTCTTAGTCCCACCAAGCTCCACGAAAAAATTGTGCTTTGATACACCATGACAGAGTGATCAGGAAATCAGGCCACAAATCGGAGGTTGATTTGCGGTACATTAGTATAAGGAATGCAAGGAGACCTAAAGTATATATCAGTTCACAAAAGGTGAGTCAAGTCAAGTCAAAACGGACAAATATCTGTGGTTGAAAGCTTTGATGGAACAAAAGTCTAGATGTCTAATTTTATCTGAAAGACTGTAGACGCAAAGACGGCCGACGGCCCCACTCAGAAAAACGAGAATGTGGCTAACAAATCAGAAGAAGAACCGCGTCTGCGATGGGAAATTTGGCATTCATAAATACTTTCCGACACACGGTCTCAAAGGTTTATAGGAAGGGATCCAGTCCCTTCTAAACATTGATTTGGAGTTTGGCAGGTTACATGAAATGCATCCGTGCTGCACTATCCTGCTTCGGGCCACAGTAAATCATGGATTTGCGCATCAACACTGAAACACATATGATACAAATCCATCATTCGGAACATCCAAACTATGATAAACAAGTGATGGTGGCTGACTGTATCATAGAACAGGTGTAAGTGTTTCCATGACTGTGACCATTCGTAAAATTTCATGGGTCAAATATATACTCTTTTCGTTATCATAAAAATCGTAAAATGAGGTCAAACTGCACTCCTTTTTCAACAGGCGGTCTCGGAAAAATCATCTCAGAGTTATCAAGAAATCGAGCTGTATAAAACACAGTGAAGGCTCAAAAATTCAGATTTATTTTAGTCCATTTTTTTACAGTAAGAGTGTCGACCATATCTGGGCTAAAAAAAAGTACATTTTTACATTGTATGATGGGTGGCGCCCATCGAATTTGGATTGAACTCTATCAACCAATTGATCAAATCATCGGCGCTCATGTCCAGTTATCGGTGGAGTAGAAAGTCCAAAGATTTTTCTCCCGCTTTATTATATAGGGTATTGCGCAACATCGTAAATAAGAAATCCGCCCTTACCTCGTGGATACATCTTCCCCCCCTCCCCAACTCTCAGATACTCCCCTTTCCACAGCTCTGTTAACAACTATAAATTTGCAAGATGTCAGGTTACATGACCGACAAAATGACAACGACGTCGTGAGTATCCGCAAAACTGCGAGAATTCCTAAAACAATTTACATACTTTACATTTTTTCCTGCTTATGTAGAAACCAACTATGGGCCGTTACATCTGCTGTTGGAGCCGGACTCTGTTTTCTAGTCCTCGTGATGATTTTTGTAGTTTGGTTACACCCAAAATCCAGACCATGCTTGGACCGAGTCAGCTGGAGAATTGTAGTTTGGGCATTAGCAGCCAAGTGAGTTTTCAATATAACAAAATCAAAGTGAAGGCTCATTTTGGTTATACTTACAGTATGGTATTTGCCATTGCAAGTGCTGTTGGTGGCCAGCTCACCGAAGCAGGATTCTTATGCGGGTTCTCAATATTTGTACTTCAGGTAAATCTTCTATTGTTTCTTTGGTAGATAGGAATATTAATCTACTATCCTGAAGTTAATGCTTCAATTTTCAAGCTTTCTTTTGTTTTCCATTGCTTTGAACCTGCAGTAAGTTATTTACTAGGTGCAGGTTACCTTGAACTTGACATGGTCAACAGATTGGTGATAGTCCATAACTTTCATGGACAACAACTTGAGAAAGTGTATATCATTGTATCTGCTGCAATGGCTATAATTCTAGCCGTGCCACCATATGCATCTGGGATGTATGGGTAAGAAGATATTCTATGTCAACCAATCATATTCATAATCATCCCCTGATACACCATTTGACACTTAGATGGGACCCATTGGAGAGTGATTGCTGGTATTCAAATGATGATCCAAGAACAAGGTTAATTTGGCAAGTGAGTCTTTTGGAATTTTGAACATTTCTCGTTATATCCTCTAAAAGTTGTGCTTTCATCTTATACCATACTTCCTATTTTTGTTTTACACTGCTCCAAATTATTGAATCTTTTTATGTGTAGATATCAACTCAAATGCTCTGGACTGCTCTTACGGCTTTGGGAGAGATCATTGCATCAGGCACTGTCATGATCTGGATGTTAAGGCATAATGTAAGTATCATTTCTATACAGGTAGCTTAAATAAAGATAATGATATGGCATTATTTCTCAAGTCACATATGCGCCAAACATTTGCGTTTACCTCTACATTTTCCGGAACCAGCTCTTCCAGCTCTCAAGGGATGAGTGACACAGCACCTCATGCAGTTCGTTCTGTTGACTATAGACGCATTGTCTTAAGAATAGGTGAGTAGTATATATTGACATAGTATTTACTCTCAATTAATAATTCTATGATAGCACTCTATCCTCTAGCATCGTGTTTTGTGAATCTTCTAAGTATATTTACAGCCCTCCACTCGACAGTCGCAGGAGGAATTCACAACTCAACGGTGAGTTATAAGACAGTTGTTGTTCTAGATTAAATTCATAATTTATCTTATCATAGGACTATAATATTTTGTTATTGAGTAATGAATTCCCTATCAAAATTTGAGGAGATTCTTAAATTGAATTATAACAGGTGATTTTTTATATGGGGGCCGAGCAATTGTTTATGCACTTTTGGCTGCATCTGATCCTGTGAGTATATTGAAACAAGAGATGATTCCTGCGTTTATAATACTGACAATTGCTCAGGCTTTTATTCGGGGTACTCGAGTTCTGTTCAAACATGTTTTGGAACAGTGGGATAGACGCCAATTCTCCATCCACAATACTGGCTCTGTCGACAAAAGACGCAGATTGTTTCGATCCAGTGATTCCCATGGGAATACCGATGGCAAGAGTCTCCCAGGACCAATTGTACACATTGAATTGTCAAAAATTGTACACCACGACTTCGGCCAAAAAATGTCCCAATCTTCTAGTGCCAATGTCCATTTGAACGATTCCGATGGTAGAAAATACGTAACAGAGACACCCGGACCAGACAAAGGCAGGCCTTCTGTTTTTTTTTTTTTTCGAAAATAGACATAAAATTGACCCGTGAGTTTTTAGCGATTGATAGAATGGCAGATGGAAAAATTTTGGACCAACATCCCCAGCAAACTTTGCCCCCAAGCAATATTCACTTCAAAGATCCCAATATTCATAATGTCTCTCTATTACATGATAGTATGGATACTGATGGTCCAAGGGAGAGAGTTGTCCAAGGTCTCTCCAAACAGAGAAAGGATCACGAGAAGCAGGAAGTGGGTGAGACAGCAGAGGATTCATTCTGGAAGAATATATAATGTATCAGGCTTTATTTTATGGTTTACGAAACTCTCCGATTGTCTGCTGAACTGAATGTATATTTATTTTGCAAATAAAATCATGGACATATGTTTAGCATAATGTGCACCTAAATGTACGCTAAGTTGAAGTGGGCCATCGTTGCACATGGCAGATATGAGGCCGGATTTTTGACTGTTCTAGACTAATAGAAAATGAGTCTGAACGGAATCTTCTGTGTTTGAAATCCAAATGGGGATGGCACACAATTTCGATTTAGTAAAAAAAAAAGACGAACCCTTCGTAAACTCTGGCCTCGTAATGTTGCATGACGTGAGCCTTGAAAATACTTACGTATTTTCGTGATTGTTTGATATTAAACCGTGCACAGCAAAGAAGAAATAAGGTTTGGGCACCGAAAGTTATCTCATAGTCACGTGCAGTTGGATGATTTTACGAGTCAATCCTTTTGATACGATCCATTGGAGCAAGCAGCTAATGACTACAAACACGACCTCTGGGACCTCAAGCCCTGCTCATTATGGACAGGACAGGAGCATCATTCCTAGTCAAAATGTATCAAGTGAGGACAAAATATCTTTTTTTTTTCAGCTGATGAGTAACAAGTGTTCAGGCCAGAAATCTGAAATTCATGTATTTGAGCAGGCCTCTAACATTAGCTTTGTAAATTCAGACATAAACAGTGCTGGAAGAGATTTAATTCAAACTACCAATTATTACTATAGTGAGTATACAGCAACATGCAATGTGACTTCATTAATAATTTTGCCTCTAGATGACAGTGGACATGTTGTTCTTAAGGAGATGCTTAGCCCTATTGCAAATCCAGCAAGGAAAACTTACAGATGCATGTCAGGAACCCGCCTGACATTGCTCAGGGATCTTGAAACATGGGCTGTCAGTCCTAAGAGTAAATTTGCCTGGATTGTTGGCATTGCTGGTACTGGAAAGAGTGCAATTGCAGTATCTTTTGCTTCAGCAATCAGAAAAAATGCCAAGAATATTGTACTTGCACTCACTTTTCATTGTGTCAGAGGCCAGGAAACTAGCAATATATTACTGTTGGTACCAACAATCTGTTACCATTTAGCCAAAGCATATCCAAGTTATTTGAGAATCTTGATTGAGATGTATAATAATGATCCATCTCTGAAAGCTGTAGGGCTACCACTTTCTGAACAACTTGAAACATTTTTGGACCCAGTTCATTTCCAGGGACCAGTGGATAAAAAGATCATGATAATAATTGATGGTCTTGATGAATGGGGTACATCCTCTGATCGTAGAATATTACTTCAACACTTGGTGAACCTATCTGAGAGGGTACCTATGCTTAGCATGATGATTACTAGTCGTCCACATGAAGACATTTTGAGAACTTTAACTTCTGTTTCAGTTGTAAAATTTGACCTTACTGTAAAAAGCCCTGAAGTTGATTATGATATTGGGATATATACCACTACTGAGTTGGCAAATTCCTGCCTTACTCCTGAGGATATTGAAAGGCTCATAAAGAAAGCTGATGGTCTTTTTATTTGGATTGTCACTGCTCTGAGATACATAAAGGAGCAAATGGATGAAAAAGCTGGCTTAAAAATTGTTCTTGGTACTGGACAGGAACAGAGTGATCAGAATCCATATCAACAACTCTATTCATTATATGATATGGTTTTAAAGGAAGCCTTTTCCCAGAAACAAAACAATAAATACTTTAAGATAGTGATGAGTGTACTTCTTGCTAGTCAAGAACCAATTTCATTTGCAATATTAAGGCAGATGTTGAGATTTGAGGGCATTAGTCCAAGTATAGTAACCAAAGTTTTACAGAATCTTCAGGCAGTGGTTTATCAACATGATGGGAAAATTTATCATCATTTGTCTTTCAGAGACTTTATAATCACTGGTAATGAAACAGGAAGGTGGTTTATCAGTAAAGAAGATACACACATGATGATGTCAAGAATTTGCCTGAAAATCATGACTACAGAACTTAAATTTAACATCTGTCACTTGGAAACATCATGCCTGAAAAATGTGGATATCACCAATCCTCCTCTTGACAAAAGAATTGAAGAATATATTTCAGGTCAGCTACAGTACAGTTGTTTTTACTGGACAAAGCATGTGGTAGAGGCAAAAGAGCACTCTGACATGGGCAATTTTAGAGAATTGGATAACTTCATGAAACAGAAGTGGATGATATATTGGCTTGAGTGTCTCAGTTTGCAGGGGAGATTGTATACCAGTAGAGGCTGCTTGAGGGAGATTAGTGAATGGGTTGAAATGAAAGGGGTAAGTATTTTCATAGAGTATGTTCTGGAAAAAAAACTCAGCTCAGCTTTTAATATTTATTAGAAAAAAGATCTTGGGTTGTTACTGGATGAGATTCAAAAAACAACAGACAAGTTTTTTATGCCAATTAGTGAAAGTACACCCCATCTATATGTTTCAGCTCTGGCTTTGACATTAAACCAGAAATGTTTTTCTGAAGTATATAAAAAGCATATGAAAAGTTCCATCAAAATTGAAGTAAAAAACAAGTCCAGGTTGTTGAAGGTCTTCCATGATTCATCAGCTATAAACTGCATAGCATATTCCCCTGACGGAAAACACATAGCTTCTGGGTCTGATGACAATACAGTCAGAATATGGGATTCTCAGACTGGAGAGTTGGTGTGTCAGCTTCTGCAGGGCCACACTGATACAGTTTGCTCAGTGGCATACTCTCTTGATGGCAGATACATAGTGTCTGGATCTGCTGACAGGATAGTCAGAATATGGGACTCCCAGACTGGAAAGTCAGTATGCCAACTTCTGCAGGGCCACACTGAACAAGTTTTGTCAGTAACATGTTCTCCTGATAACAAACATGTAGTGTCTGGGTCTGATGATCAAGCAGTCAGAATATGGGACTCTCAGAGTGGACAGCCAGTGGGTCAGCCTCTGTGGGGGCACACTGGTACAGTTTGGTCAGTAGCATACTCTCCTGATGGTAGATACATAGTGTCTGGATCTGGAGACCAGACAATCAGAGTCTGGAACTCTCAGACTGGACAGCAAGTGGGTCAGCCTCTGCAGGGCCACACTGATTCAGTTTACACAGTGGCATACTCTCCTGATGGCAAACATATAGTGTCTGGATCTTCTGATAAGACAGTTAGGATATGGGATTTCCAGAGTGAACAAGCTTATCAACCTCTATTGGGCCACACTGATATAGTTTGGTCAGTGGCATACTCTCCTGATGGCAGATACATAGTGTCTGGATCAGCTGACCAGACAGTCAAAATATGGAACTCCCAGACTGGACAGGCAATAGGCCAACCTCTGCAGGGCCACACTGATATAGTTTGGTCAGTGGCATACTCTCCAGATGGCAGACACATAGTATCTGGATCTTATGACAAGACAATCAAAATATGGGACTCTCAGATTGGACAGCCAGCAGATCAGCTTTTGGAGGGCCACACTGGTCCAGTTTATTCAGTAGCATATTCTCCTGATGGCAAGTATATAGTGTCTGGGTCTTTTGACAATACAGCCAGAATTTGGAACTCTCAAACAGGACAGTCAGTATGTCAGCCTCTGAAGGGTCACAATGACCAGATTTTATCTGTAGCATACTCTCCTGACAGCAGACATATAGTGTCTGGATCTGCTGACTGCACAGTCAGGATATGGGACTCCTGGACTGGACAGCCAGTGGGCCAACCCCTGGATGGCCACACTGATCCAGTTCACTCAGTGGCATACTCTCCTGATGGTAGATATATGGTCTCTGGGTCTGATGACCAGACAATTATAATATGGGACTCTCAGACCAGACAACCAGTGGATGATCCTCTATGGGCACATGATGATGCAGTTCTTTCAGTGACATACTCCCCTGATGGCAGAAAAATAGTATCTGGATCTGCTGACATGACAGTCAGAGTATGGGACTCTCATACTGGACAACAAGTGAATGAGTCTACATGGGGCCACAATGGCCAAGTCTCCTCAGTGGCATATTCTCCTGATGGCAGACACATTGTCACTGGATCTGCTGACAAGATAATCAGAATATGGGATTCTCAGAGTGGACAACTAGTAATCCAGCCTCTGTGGGGTCATACTGACAAAGTCCATTCAGTTGCATACTCTCCTAATGGCAGAAATGTAGTGTCTGGGTCTCAAGACAAAACTATCAGAATATGGGATTCTCAGACTGGAGAACAAGTGAGCCGACCTCTTCAGGGTCATACTGACTCAGTTATGTCAGTGGCATATTCTCCTGATAGCAGATATATAGTGTCTGGGTCTGCTGACAAGACAGTCAGAATATGGGACTCTCAGAATGGACAGCCAATGGGCTATATTCCTCAGCATTTTTCAGAGGAACACTTTGCTGATAACACATCCTTAGCATCAGAATCTGAGCCTCAGACAGATAGTTTTGTAACCCCTCTTGATTCCCCCAGATATTCATATGTACATTCACCCCCAAATCACTCATGCAGAATTGACTCAAGGGGATGGTTATGTTTTTCCCAATCTCTCTCAGAGCTTGTTCTCTGGATCCCACCTGATCTCATAGGTTCCTTTGAGGATTGCAGACAAATAAAAACCATCCCTGCAAATGCTCAGAGTTCAGTCATTAAAGTTGACTGGAACCATTTTGTTTTTGGAGAAAAATGGACAGAAACTTGGGAGGATAGTCCCCAAGAATAGCTGCTCTTTTATTTCTGTCCACTCTGTATATTAAATCACTGTCTTTATTGTTGTGGTTTCATCTCTTCTTTGTGAACTTTGAAAAACATATATGTAAAATCTCATCCTTTACCCTGAAAATATTACAGTTTTTCCTTCCAGACCTCTATTTTCCCTGTTCTTTAGCTACATGCTTATCTTTTTCACTTTTACATATCTTTTCCTTATTTTCTTTAATACATAAGGACAACACTCACTTTCCAACCCTTTACCATATGTTTTCCTAGTTGCCTTGTGTATCACTTGTGTTTTACTGACTCATACTCATTAACATGTGTAGAACACATGTCCAACTCTATTTACACACATTCACCTTTCTGTTTTCATCTTGTAAGCCCCATGGACACTTAACATACATAGCACATGAGGTTTCCTGTATTTAAGCTAGTTTTGGTCAAGCTACATTCCTCAGCTCGACCTTCCCAATTCATACCTTTCAGCCTTAGTACTTTAAGGACTCTCCAAGTTTCTTTCTCTAAGCCTCCTCAAACCTTTGCAAATAGCAAAGGCTTTGAGTCAATTACCATTAGGCTTGTTTTTGAAACCCTTGCACAATCAAAGCGTAATTCCAACTCTTTTTACATATATGTAACATGATCAAAATTTCAACTGGCATCTTTTTTTCAAACTTCCAGGTTAGGGAGCAGCACAGGTATGGCTAGTGTTGCCGAGACTCGGCTATGACTCACTTCGGCTCGACTCCAGTCGACTCCGGCTCCAAATCTGGTGACTCCACTCCGGAGTCGACTCGAGTCAGTTGAGTCAGCCGAGTCGACTATGTAGTTAATTTATTAATATCTGAATATATTATTGAATAGAATTTAATACTTCCAAAATGAGTAACTATTACCAAGACGGGTAATTCAGCTGAGTACTACATCTCAATTACCAAAAAAGGGTGATTATTCAACTGATGACTCAATTTCGCTCAAGTGACTTAAAGTTGCCATAAGTCACGAGTCATTGGTCCGACTCGGCTCGACTAAAAATCGACTCGACTCGTCGACTAGCCGGAGTCGAGTCGAGTCACGTGCAACACTAGGTATGGCCATGGCAGGTTTGCATGGATTGCAGGTATGGGCATGGGTCTGTTATTTCAAACCCGAGCAAACCCATAGGGCCACACATAATACACATGTGCAATCCTATTAGTGGAGGTTACCATAGGCATCCCAATTAGTTTTAATGGATTAGCACCTCAAATGATAAGTAAGTAATAGCACTCTGAGGGACTCGGATGGGGCGGCAAAGTTCAAAATTAAGATTTGGTACACTAGCACAGATAACTTTCAAGTTTTGTGATTGCTAACATGATTCAAAGAGTTTTCACCCATTAATAGAGCATAGTACAAATGTGTAAAACTCGTGAATGCCTGTGAGTACAACTCGTGAGAAACTCATACTCACGAGTTGCCTCGCATTTTTCTGTGAGAGTACGAGTATGACTCTTGGAACGGCAACATGAGTACTCATGAATCTTCAACACACAAATAAGAAATTATGATTTACTGAACCAGTGAGAGGATTTTTGATAATTTTATTTACTGAAAGACGTTCGAGTCAACAGCCGACGAGCGGCTGAAAAGCACAAGCAATTATCATAATGATGGTATGTAGTTGGATGGTAGTTGAGGAAGTGAGATTCGAACCCAGCTGGCTGTAATCGGCGAAAGGCGGGCTGATAAGCCGACCGGTAATTCTTGACTTCCAACGAGGTCAAATATCCACTTGCGCAAATGTAAAAGAGTGGGATTTGTGTGCAGTTTGTACTGTGAAAAACGCTATGTTTTTGGTTTTTCGAGTTGTCGGAAAAATCGCAACCGGCATATCCGACATGAGAGCATGATGACATCTGGTCGTCACCTGACCCAGCCTGATCGAGGTCTGATCAGGCCAGATCAGGCCAGACCAAGGTCTGGTCATGTTCTGGTCACCTCGGATAGATGTCATATTCTACCCTACCGCGAGCTGATAGAGACCTGCTCACCCATAGATATTCCACTGGTAGACGACATATCTGAGTTGGTACACCGATGCTCGGCCCTGACCATCATCTTATATAGTAAGTTAGGACTATTCTGTATATACCGGACAGCGCAGAAATAGTGCTAATCCCAAGACGGCTGGGTACGAGACTACTGTTACAGTGGGCGTGAAAAATTCTGCGGCTTCCATATTTAAAATTTAGCTCTGAGCAGGTTTCTGGCTCACTTCTTGCTTGTGGATGAGTCAGCCCGTACGAGAGAAAGCCCCTGCGCTACCTCTTTCGCGCTCCCTGCTCCGAGAAACTTTCAAGTTGAGCTTCAAGGACGCGTCTTCACATCGTGCATCATTTTGCTAATAACGGAAAGGCTGCTTTGAAGCAAAAGATTACGATTCAGCAGCTCGGCACTCTACTTTTCCAAATATGGAAGCCTCATGATTTTTCGTGCCCACTATCATTAACTCTCTATGATTGCCACAAGCATTTCTTCTTTTCTTTCGAATTGGAGCGCTATACGCTTAGTGAACGACAATGTTGTCAAAGTATGAAGACCCCGTTCAGTGTACAAGGTGACTCACGTGCACCAGCATTTGGTTGCCAAATAAGTCAGTCACCCCGTGAGCTCTACACAATCAAAATTTTTAGCAACAGGTCATCACGCGCCTGTATAGTACAAGAACGTAGTACACTACTACTCATAGACGCTCATTACTAACAAACACATTGTACCATTGGTCAGAAGTACATATGCCAGTAAGTAAGTATACATAGTAAGTAAGTACACTGAGCGATACTAAGAAGGAGGCGTTACAGGCGAAGGGAGATAGGGAATGACACGTAATAACCTTTTATACGCTTGTTTATTGCTCCAAACCTGACCAGGCCTGATAAGTTCGCTATGTCCGATAGCAGTATTTACTCATATCTGCCCATTTAGTACATATGCCTCTCTGATATGGTTACAGCCAGTTGACGGTCTGATTTGGCAGAATTCCGTCTGATTTTGTCAGATATGCCAGTTGCGATTTTTGCGACAGTTCTTTCAGAGATAAGTCTACTTTTTACCCCTATCTTCCAGTTTGTCTTTACATATGCAACTTTATGCCCAAGACGGTCATCGATGTGGTGCTGGCGTCGAATTTCTCGGCCCGGTAACAGTTGATGAGGCCTTGTTACTTGCCACACGCGTCGCGCGTTGGCCCAACCTTTCTTCATTCAGTGGATCTTTAAAGTCTGCCAAAGAGAAAAATACCTAGGTCGTTTCCGGCATTTTTAACTGTGATGAACCTATTAGAGTCATGGGGGAAAAGAACAATGGGTGATGGATATCTGGATGACGCTTGGCCCAACCACATCGATGTTCCAGGACCATAGACGCGTCGTTGATCCAGACCGGTCAGGGCTGACTTGATCTAGAGCCAAAGTGACCGATATGGTAAATTACCGCTCCGGTCATCATTGTTCGGGTCGTTTGATATTGTTGGTGACAATGGATGACACGACGTTGATTAATGGGACGCGTAGGAACGATCACATGACCGTTTCAGGACGCGTTTAATGATTTGTTGGTGTTTGCCAGAATCAACGAGCTGCCAGTTATTTAGACGCGACCGTTCTTGCTTCGTTCCTTCAGTTCCAACCACATCCTCCCCAACTCTTCTACTCACTCCCCGAACTCTAGATCTTTCAACTCCATCATGACTAACACCGTCCTTCGTATCCCTTCTCCTCAACCCACTCCCAGTAAAACGGTGCTTTGCATTTCGTTCTTTGTAACGTCC
Organism: Dendrothele bispora CBS 962.96; assembly: GCA_004369135.1. Classification (NCBI taxonomy): domain Eukaryota; kingdom Fungi; phylum Basidiomycota; class Agaricomycetes; order Agaricales; genus Dendrothele; species Dendrothele bispora. Next base: position 115,888 of record ML179187.1, on the reverse strand, counting down.
CGGTTCACTGACTCAACTTTTGTTAGCTTACTACTGGCTTCTCTTCTGTCACCCTGGAGTCTCCCACTAAGAACTCCAAGGCTGCTGCCAAGCTCCTCATTGATGACAGGCGTCGCTCCACGTCACCGACTAGCGAGGACGCTGAGGAACATGAAGAACAAGAAGACAACTTCGAAGAGTTGAGAACTCAATTTGTTGGTGAAGTTGACCTGCCTGAAGGTGCGTTTTATTTTCGACGCGTCCTTTGCCTCTTCTGACGTGTCTTTCAGACGAAGAACCTCTCCTCCAAGAAACCAAACGTCGCTTCGTCCTATTCCCTATCCAGTACCCTGAGGTGTGTACTGTCATATAACTTCTCTTTTCTTTTCTCGCTCACGGCTCGTATTTAGATTTGGCAAATGTACAAAAAGGCTGAAGCATCTTTCTGGACCGCCGAAGAGATGGATCTTTCCAAGGACCTCCACGACTGGAACAACCGCATGAACGACAACGAACGTCACTTCATCTCTCACGTCCTCGCCTTCTTTGCCGCTTCTGACGGTATCGTCAACGAAAACCTCGTCGAGCGCTTCTCCAACGAAGTCCAAGCTGCCGAAGCCCGATGCTTCTACGGTTTCCAAATCATGATGGAGAACATCCACTCGGAGACTTACTCCCTTCTCATTGACACCTACATCAAGGACCCCGCCCAACGTGACTATCTCTTCGACGCCGTTGAGACTATCCCCTGTATCAAACGCAAGGCGGACTGGGCTTTGACCTGGATCGCTGACCAACGTTCGACTTTTGCTGAGCGCCTCGTCGCCTTTGCCGCTGTCGAGGGTATCTTCTTCTCTGGCTCGTTCGCTGCTATCTTCTGGATGAAGAAGCGTGGTTTGATGCCTGGTCTCACGTTCTCAAACGAACTCATCTCTCGTGATGAGGGTATGCACACCGATTTCGCTTGTCTCCTTTTCAGTCACCTCAAGCGTCGTCCTCATCCTGAGGTTGTCAAGAAGATCATCACGGACGCTGTTCAGATCGAGCAAGAGTTCTTGACTGACGCTTTACCTGTCAGCCTCATTGGCATGAACGCTAAACTCATGTGTCAATACATTGAATTCGTCGCTGATCGTCTGCTCGTCGCTCTTGGCAATGACAAGCATTACAACGTCACGAATCCATTTGACTTCATGGACATGATTTCGCTTCAAGGCAAGACCAACTTTTTCGAGAAGAGGGTCTCGGATTACTCGAAGGCGGGAATCAACCATTCCGCGACGACGACGGAAGCTTCGTCTAATTCGAAGACATTGTGAGTTTCCTTTTTCTTTTTCTTTAGTTCTTTGAGTTTATTGCTAACCCGTACGTGTTTTCAATAGTGTGCTCGATGAGGACTTTTAATTCTAAAAGCCTCCAAACCTTCTCTTGCCCCTCTTGCCTTGTCTGGACTTTGCTCGTGCGGTGCATGTGTACTTTCTTATCCACATGAAACGGTTTCATCATCTCAGATACATATACACATACCTAACATGCATATATTCGTTGGCATTCATTTTTTTCTCGTCCTTTTAGCTATTATTATGTTGTCTCCTTATCTACCTGTCTCTCTCCGTCTCTGTTTCCTGTTTCTGTTTTCAACTAGATTTGTACCGGTAACTCAAAGTGTATAGTTTGTTTTAGTTTAATGTGAAAAATGGGGATCAACTAAAGCACTGTAAAATTTCGGGAGTGGCTCGTGTACATGTATACTTATATGGTGTATTTGAAAGTCAAATGGTCGGGTATCGGATATGTACTCGTGTCTTTGTGAAAGAATGTGCGCCACCGCGAGCGGGACAGGGACGAGGCTATGATTCTGAAAGCCGTCAACTTGTCGCCGAGAAAGTCGAAGCCTTCCGGTTCAAACACAGCCACATAGGTGACCGGGCTCAAAGCTTCGTGTACTAAAGGTGAAGTCAAGTGGGCCACCGCAAGCGTGGCAAGGAGGCCTTTGACAAGGAACGGCCAAGCCAGGCGCCTTCAGGGAAGTCAAAAGCTTCCGATCCAAACAGGACCACACCAGTGACGACCGTTGAATTGGTAATGAAGGTCTTGACAAATAAGACCACATCGGTGACCGACCGAGGCAAAAACTCGCGACGATTCCTCCTCCTTTCAGTCACCGGCCTCATAACAGTCTCCCATTTTTTTTCTGTCCATCCGAAGTTCCATAGCTTTGTATCCTGTCTTCTACTACATATTCACAAGCTTCAATAATCCAATTTACCAGAACGGGAGAAGAGGGATCGGAAGAAGGGGATGGACCAACTCAACATCTTATGGGACTCAAACTTTATTGATCACTGTTCAGTTTTCTCCGAAAACTCAAAAAACCGCGATGCTAACCACCTCTATTCGGAGGTTTACCGAAGCCGGATTTTCTGTCTAAAACCTATTTGGCATCTACATAGGCATCTAATTACAGACGTTCCCGTAAGCACTTAAAGACACGTCGCTGCGCGCGCGGCGGGATTTTCTAAATCTGCAAGTTATAACTTGCAGCTAGCTTAGGCTGTCAGGCTTCAGCTACCACATACGGAGTTACAATTCATCGCGCGCATATATGTAGTATGCATATGTACATATTATCGATGCTCAGGACTGGCTCTGACACTAAGGGTATGATAAACCTTGAAGGTACTGCAATTGTGTTTGGTCTAGAAAACGGCAAAGAATTCAAAAAATGAACAAGGGTTGGACATTCAAAAAGAGCAGTAAAATGGGATCAACTAAAACAGTGTGGAATTCGGGAGTGACTCGTGTATAACTCATGTTTTTATGCATTACTCCAAGTCTGAGGAGTTTTGAAACCTATTTGGCATCTAATTGCCTTCCCGGGGTAAGTAATGGCAATCGCTGTGCGCGCGGGATTTGTACATCTGTAAGTTATAACCTGTATCCTTCGGCTGTCATTGCATTCAGCTACCACATACGGAGTAAGCGGACCGACGTGTTGAGTCAATGAGCGTGATATCAAGGACGAAGCGTCGTACGACCTTCTATACTTATATGGTAACTGGCAAGCCCTACACGCCGCGCGGGCGTGGTGATTGCTTACGGGAACGCCCGTAACACATTAGACCTCATCTGCAACGAGGATTTTGGCCGTTTTTCTTTATGACATCGTTCAACTGAATGAGTTTTTACCCTGTATGATTCTTATTTGTAGTGGATTCTCCGTTTTTTTGAGTGGGGCCTTCAAAAATCTCCTTGCAGATGAGGTCTATTATAATTATTGTTTAGAGCGAAGAAAAGACCGTGTCTGCAACGCGGATTTTTCTAAGCTCCAAAATGTTAAAGAATAATGGAGCTACAGATAAATGTGAAACGGGCTAATGAAAAATTAACCATGGCGTTTGGTCATGTGCCATTGCCAGTCAATGAGTTGGGTGAGAGTTAGGCGAGAGGGTGAGGATGTACAGAGGGTTGAGCGGTAGACCAGATTGGGTGCAGATATGGTCTAAATTCTGGAAAAAAAGAAAAGAAAAGATTCAAGTTCCTTTGTACATGTCGTTCACAGAAGAATATTTTAACTATGTAACAGAAATTGTAAAGATCATGATGAAATGGAACCAAATTAAGTACTACAGTATTCGGGGCTGATTTTCCAGCAGTTCCCTATGGGGGACCTTTGTTGCGTAACTATCTAACTATGGCTGAATGGTGTCTCGGACTTCTCGACCAATAAAGATAGGCAGGGGTATGTAACATTTGATTCTGTTTTAGCAGGTCTTTGTATTGACGCTGTCATCCATAAGACTTAAAAGGCGCCATAGAAAGAACTCGGACTTTCCCTCATGCCTGAGTTATCTAACCGATGTAATTGTAATTTGAAGTATGTATGGCACAGGTGATTTTGCCTTATGTCCGTAGTCTATCGTTTAGTCTGTTTGTGACTAGGCTTGAGGCTGTAAAGGTTCCCGGATAGGTTCTTGCCGTGCTTTAGAAAGTCGGAAATCGGGATTGCCACCGCCACAGAGGATATCGATGCTGGAGTGGGTCGTGTTCTACTGAAGATGAATGACAAAAAAAGCGGCGTCTACACGTGAGAAAGACAGGATTGAAACGAGTCAGAGTCGTGTTCGCCACGATATCCATTCATCGTTTGGAAAGACGAGTTAAGCACTCAGGCTATATGGAACAGTGGCACTCTGGCGATTCAAGGGTAATGAGAAATCGATATCGACTGTTGGTTTATTGGATCTGTGGAGGTACCAGAAGACTGTACTAATGTAAATGACTATCGATTCCACTAAGAGTATACGTACTTGATGGTGTGCCTTTCTCCGGTTATGACTGCTCGCCACAGATAACTGTGTTCCTGTCCGACCATGTTGTGATGGCCGAGGAGTGAGCGCCTGAATGCGACAGTATTCTAATTACAGTCTTCAATACATTTGAGATTTTAAGCAACCACTTAAGGGGTTAAAGCTCTTAACCTGACGGTGGCACGCAGCACTAGTGTGGCACTCCTTTGTGTGTTATCGTGAGTGTTCGACCTGAACATGATTTCCAGAATCTGAATGGCTATGTTCAGGTCATTCTAAAATCATATAAAGGGAGAGCGCGAAAAGATTTGCCTATTCCAACGAACCTACATACCTCCGAGTCTCTTTGACCCCATCTTCTTGTTCAGAAAAACGACGAGAAACATAAGAATGTGTTTTAATTTGGACGTGAAAGACGTCTATGCTTGCGGGCATGTTGTTGTTGTCAAACGTCAGGTAGTGAGTACGGCGTTTAACTATTCCATATTGTGGACCCTTCTTATTCCGACGGCAACCTTAATATATTCGTATAGGTCGACTGTAACCGCAATCGATGCAGACTGAGTAGATGCCATAGAGCTGACTACCATGACTGTGCGAGAGTATGTACTCAGACGTAAGTGTTCTTCGTCTTGACTATTGCAGATGCGTAACTAAAGAAATAAAAAAAACGCGCTGACAGAAAGAGTACAGACCAGGAATGGAAAGCGGCAAGAGCGACGCACTTTTGTCCTGCCTGTCAGTTTCCTATTTACTAAGATGTTAGAATGCTGGAGTCAACTGGCATACGCCATGTGCATACATAGCGTCATTTTCTTTCCTTGCATCGTTGTTGTTTTATCGTCGTATTTGGTAACTGAGCTATAGTCCATGTGTTGAGTATGCGAATATAAATATATAAATATGTGGCCCCGCCTTCAGAGTAAGTCGCCCGCTCTTGCAGGAATGTCCCGATTCATGATGTCATATTGGCTAATTGAACTCTGAAATCAATGTGACGTTAGTACAGAGCTAGTGAGAATTTTAGTGGTGAATGCCAGTGATGATTCAATGATCAGGATCAAATCAGATCCAAAGATCGTCTGAACGTCAGGTTCAAGTCAGAGCAATAGTCTGATCTTGCTTAAAACAGCTTTGATGTCGCTGCTTAACTGCATGAATGATAGGGCGGACACTACTCCGTTTAGTAAACTTCTTGGGGATCGTAAAGATGCCGGACATGAGGATCGACCAGACGCACACGGATGCTTCGCGCGAAAGAGATCTGCCAATGTCCTCCTACTCGGGGGGGATTGTGAGGAGGACATGCTTGAAATGACCCTTCAATGCTGCATGCCAGTACATCATTTTGAGTAAGTTGCTTTTCAAGGGTTTCTATCGATACTGTCCTACCATTCGGTTTTCTTTGACTCGGACGAAGCCATGGCTTGAGTGTTGTTTCTCTCAGTGTATACCAACGAAAGCAGTGGGGGGTTGTTAAGCTCGACAGACTACGTAATGAACTTTGAAGATACTTACAGTTAGCCAAGCAAGAAAGACGGTTCAAAGTGATACTATCATCTTAGAGCTTGTTCAAGAAATACTCAAATAATGAATGGGGTCACTTCACTTCGTGATCGCGGTCGAGGCAAAATGAGTCCACCTGTGACTTTGTCACTCTCAACATCTCGGTCCGACTGTCACTGTCACAAACGGCCTGTACATCACAGCGCCAAGGAATCCTTTTTTTCCAAAACACTACGCCCGGTGCTCAAGTTGCTCGTCAACGCCCGTTTCTTCTCCCTTTGCGGATGCATACAGGGTTGATCTGCAAGTCTTTCTCATGCAATGTAAAGACGACGATAACGACGACTGTCTCTTCATCCTTCTTCCCTCGTTGCTGTTTTACGAGGACAAGGACGAGATCCGTATGTGGAGCGGGAACACGCGTTTTTGAGAGGGGATTTAGTTCTTGTCTTGGTTCTGGTTCTGGTCATGGTAATGGACTTTCAAGTCAACAACATCGAGGCCGAGGTCAATTTAGTCAAGTTAGAGACTATGGACGCTATGGCTCTATGCATATGAGGAAGTTTGGGTTGGAAAAGAATTTCAATAATAAAGACTTGCAGGGAATTTCGAGTACTTCGAGGCTTCAATGGATTGCCAGGAGAACTGCATTTTGGAAAGCGAAGGTGAAGGAACCGATGTCGACTGGGACTCCGACGCAGCAGGAAGAAGAGGCTGGGAAGGCTGCTATTTTGGAGAAGGTTATGAAAGGTCGGCAGCCTACGGACCTTATGTTGAGATGTACGTCTTGGTTTTCGGGTTGTTTGGAGTCGTCTCGTTCAATGGTTTTCTCTGATCTTTGCTCTAGGTACTATCTTGGATGCGGAGGGAAACGTCAAAACTATATCCGGTCAGTTCAAAAAGACGGAACTGAGTGCGGAACATCAGTTAAATGTGCGTGTTGTATATTCGTGAGCTCTATCTTTCTAAAGAGGTGTTCATCCGTACAGCCTCGAGATCTGCGCAAAATCGATTCGAGAGTGCCCAATCTCGTGCCAACAATACTCATTAGAAAAACTGCGTTTTTGGTGTGTTCTTCTTGCATGCTGTTCTTCTTCGAGACGTGTGCATATAGCTCATATTGTTATTTTCTTTGCGTGCAGGTCAATATCTTACATATCCGAGCCCTCGTTAAAGCCGATACCACCGTTCTCTTTGACACGTATGGCTCCGCCGACTCCAGACTCCACTCTGTATTTTTATATCACTTAGAGGTATATTTCCAGCTGTCTCTTGTGCTTTCCATACCTTGGCTAATGCCTCTCCTCCCTGCTTGCCCCTTTGCAGCATAACCTCAAAACCAAAGGTTCCGGCCTACCTTACGAATTCCGTGCCTTGGAATCTATTCTCCTCTCAGTCTTAAGCGCGCTCGAAGCGGAATTGGTGTTTGTAAGGAATTTGGTTGGAGGGTTGTTGGCGGAGATGGAGGACGATATTGATCATGATAAGTTTAAGAGGTTGTTGCATTACTCGAGGAGGTTGGCGAGTTTTCAAAACAGGGCCGAGTTAGTCGGAGAGGCGCTGGAGGAGGTGCTTGGGCAAGGTGAGTTCTCCGTTGATCACACTCGACTCTAGTCTGTTCTGGCTCTGCTTCTGTGGGTGTGCGGGATGGATTTGGCTGACATGGGTTCTTTTGTGTGCGTGTTCTTATTATGACAGATGGTGATTTGGATGCGATGTATTTGAGTGATAAGAAGAACGGGATTAGTAGGAATGGAGATCATGAGGATCTGGAGGTACTTTTGGAGGCGTTTCATAAACAGGTGGAGGAAGTCGTTAACGAGGTTGGGAATATAGAGGTACGTGTATGGACTTCTTGTTCATAACTTTGGTTTGTTACTTTTTTGACTGATACTGACTTACTTTTTGCGGCGTATAGTCAAACGTACAATCTACTCAGGAAATAGTCGAACTTATTTTAGATTCGAATCGTAATGCTTTGCTATCGCTCGACCTTCAGGTGTGTAATCCTTGTGGTGGTGTCGATACTGGTCCGAGGTATGGCTGATACTTATGCAATTTAAGATGTCTATAGCTACCTTTGGTGTAGGTAGTGGGGCTCTGATTGCTGGTATTTTCGGTATGAACGTGAGTACTCTATATTTCATTCACAATACGAACATCCCACCTCATACCCTCTGCAGTTAACGAACCACATGGAATCTCACCCTTATGCATTCTACGGAATGACTGGCCTTTGTGGGCTTTCGGCGTTCATCGCAGTGTTTGCTGGGTTTAGGAAACTGACGAAGATAAAGAGGGTTGGGTTACATTCTAACGGACAGAGGTCGAGGGATGGTTGTAGGAATGAGGATTCGAAGAAGAAAAGACCGTGGTTGCCGTTACCGTTGAGGAGGAGAGGATGGGAAGGGTGGTTTTGAAGTTGTTCTAGAGCGAATAGGCTTGTCCCGTACCTGCGGGCTTTGTCCAGGAAGGGGTCGTTTGATCCCTTCCCACTGCCATTAGTGAGTTCTGAAGCAACACGTTCCTCAACTCCGTTCTTCCTCAAGCCCGGGCTTGCGGAAAAGTCATCACCCCTGCGGGTAAACCCCGAGGCTAGTGATCTGTATCGAGGTGATCTTTTTTGCTATACTCATCTCGACTGCTTAAATGTGAAGACGTGAATCATGCCTCGCGATCGAGGCCGCCATGTCTATCCTGAAGCCCCAGCTTGGACGGCATCATCATGAGCAAGCCCTCTGGAGCGACCAAAGGTGCTTCAGCAGATAGTGAACTGGAACGAATATGGCATGCAGGTGGTTTTCGTATTCCAAGCAAGGATACTTTCCGTACACTACGATTTCTTACACAAAATACGTACAACCTGAAGCTTAGTGCATTTCCCCTTGCCTTGGGTCTCATCGGCCAGAAAAGCTGAACAATCAGCACAGCTGAAAGCAAAAACTCATGGCACCATTTCATCCATTCCCTGCTCCCCTTCCTCCTGTTGATCCATGGCCTCCCCGTCCTCCCCTTCATCCATTCTGTTCTCCCTTCAATCTTCGTCCATTCTCTCCTCACCTTCCACTTCGTCCATTTTTTTCTCCCCTTCCTCCTCTTCAGAATGAAACAGGCGCTCTGCTACAGCACCAACACTATAAGCTGTCATATCCAGATCAGTAGCACCGTCTTCCGGTAACTGAAGATCGTGATATATGTCATTCCAATGGTGACTGGCCTTGTCTTCAGAGACAAAGGGTCTCTGCTGTCGTACTATCTGGATGGTCTGAGGGTCTTGCCGAGGATGATCCGCAAGGAGGGCACTTTTACGGAGTAAGCTCTTATACGTGTCCCGCTCCTTCTTCCGGACTACTTTGTAAACAGAATCGTCGCATCCACGAACACGGATTATGTAGCCTGGGTGTATGACTTCAAGCTTGGAAGGGTCGCGGCTGTGTGTGCCGACCTTTGAGGTTGGTGCACTATGTATCACAATCGAGGGAGTCTGAGGATGTTGGGGAGAAGAGGCACGACGTGACTGGTTCGCAGCCTGGCGTTTCTTCAACTTCTCACCAGTCTTCGACTTTCTCTGTGTCGGCGTCTTGCTGAAAAGGGTATCAGGGGTTACGCCAACGCCGAGCTCCATGATCATAACAATGTAAGGACGTTTTTTCGTCTCATTTGGCTGAACTAGTTCAACGCTTTCTGCAGTGATTCTGGTGGACGCGAAAGAAGTTGGTTTATGGCGCAATTTGAACTGGACTAGAACAGCCGTCATCTTCGTCTCGTTAAGCGTATCGTCATCTGCGTTCTCTCTCCTCAGCACAGGAATGATCGCGTCGATATACGGGCTGTTGTTATGGCAAAGGATTGCCGCACCGCGTATGAAAGCACTAAGGAGTGCCTTTGGCGTAGCGGCAGAATCATCTGCAAATCTTTCCCAGTGCGTGAAGTTAATCACGTCGTGCTTGAATACCTCATGCAAAGAGTGTCCTTCGGGGTCATTGGGGGCTTTACTGTCAAGGAACGCCGTCGCCACGTTGTCGGGAAAGAGATTCATGATGAATGCAGTGAGCAGAACATGGTCGGAATGCGACAGGGAAGCTGACCGGTTGAGGTACCCAGCGTGGTCGCGAGCAGTTAGAAGGAGCATGCGCCCAGTAACTTCACCAATCTCTCCTGGCGGCAAAAGGTCACCAGTCAGATGCGTGCATAGCATGTCCAGCATGCAATCGATGTCGTCAGGTTTCTGGTTGTTGCGCCAGTGCGCAACCTGCCAGGCTGCCGCCTCCGCAAGTACGGGTTCTGAGGGATATCCGGATCGAATCCATTCGCGGCTCTGGTGAACTGAGAAGACAGTTTGCATATGAGAAGCAACAAGTTCATGGGCCAGTATGTGACTAGCCTCCACGACAGGCGCAAGCCTGACGCCGATAATTGCCATCTTGGCAGTTCGGGTAGGGTAGACTTCATCGGGAACGTTGTTCCGATATGATTGATCGGGGGTCGTGGTGTTTAGGAGCTTGCATCTGGCCAGGTAGATCATGGCGTGAAAGTCCTTTGGCATCTTTTTTTTTGCATCAGAATGCAGATTGAATTCCGGTTCCTGAGAATCTCCCTGGACGTACTTGAGTAGCCGGTCCGAAGATGATGTTAGCATCAGGGAGTGCCACCTATATCTTATACTCAGAAAACAGAGTTTTACAGAAGAGTCATGTTACTCACAAAGGTCGTCCAAAGAGAGAGAGGAATACTGGGTTTGATAACAAGGAAAGCCTCAGTTGGCGGACCAGAATCGGTTTTCCTACGCAGTCAAAAGGTGTTTCCGTAATAGGAGCATTCACATACGCCGCTTGCTCAACAAACCGAGCTGATTTGACCAGCTGAGCAGATGGAGCAAGCTTGGAGGTGGCTAACTGTGTCGAAAGATAAATGACAAAAATCGGGTGCGTGAGTTTACTCAACGTATTTAGAAGCGATTGGAGGGCTGTTCGGTATACGCCAGAAGGAATAAAAACCGTCTTATCAGCAAGACCATCCACTTCATCAATGTATAGGACCAAGTGCAGCTCCTCCTCATTGAGGCCGAGTTCTTGAATGCTTTTGCAAAGCGACCCCAGGCATTCATCGGCCTCAAATTCCTATAATGTGAGTCAGAGGACAAAACATTTCTTCCAAGGCAAAAAACGGCCAACCAAATCACTCAAAAGCTGCGTGCGGTTGTTTTCTGTAAGGGACTGCTCGGCATTTAGGACACGAGTCTTTGCGTCCTCATACAGTTCTCGTCGATGTGCCTGTTTATTTGACTCCAGGTACTGATGCCAGGCTTGCGCAAGTTTAGCTCGTGTATGTTTAGTACGTTGCGCTTGCGCAAGTTCAGGGAGCTTAGACCAGTCTTTTCCTTCCATAAGGTGCGCTATCTTCGAGTTAGCCAACTCGAAGATGGCGATCAGAATTCGATAGAAACGCGCTTGAAGTACGGCATCGTGCTTAGGAAAGGGTTCTTGAATGAAAAGATCTCTGAGGGAGGTGTCGGGAGGAGGATATGCGTATTCTGTGTTCGACGATCAGTCAAGGTCTGCAAATGATAGCACCCACTCGACTCACGCTTGGTATCCGCACTTGCTCTGAGGTTGATTGGGATTGTAGGCATCAGCTTTGCGAGTTCGTCAACCATCCGCGATTTTCCGGATCCAGAGCTCTGAATTAGTGCCACCTGGTTTAGATACCCGTAGTTCGTCTGGTTCTCACGGTTCTTCTTGATCAAATCGACCTTACTTTTGTGCATTTGCTCGATGTTTTTAAGAAGCACATGGTGATGGTGTCCGACAAAGTCCCTAGACCATCCAAGTATGTTCCCTGCAAGCGATTTAGGAGCGTTGATTTGGCGAGGACACAAAGCTCACTAGCTATCAGTGCGCGTCAGGAAATGGACGAAATGGAACGAGCCGACTAACTTACAGTCCGGGTATGACATAGTAGGACTAATTCTCGGTGACGGGTCGGACGGGATAGCTACAGCAAGCTTACTATCAACAAATCCACGGATGCTTTAGAAGACTCACCAGCAACATCGGGTAGTTTCACGGCGATATGAATAGTCTCCTCGGGTGGTCCATCGGGAAATATTTTGGAAAGCCTCTTAGTCGGGTCGAGGGGTACTTTGCCTTTAATAGTAATCGCGCTCTTCACCTTTGTCGCGAGATCGCCTCCGCTCGGGAGAGAAACTTCGAAGAGGTTGAGTTCGTCAGCTTCGATCTCTTTCAATGTATTTGGCTTCGCCTCCTTGATCAATTCCTTTAGACGGGCAACACTGAGCGAGCTTGAGAAGTCCACTGGGAAAGGAGTTTTGCTGCCGACAAGACAGCAGAAGAGGTCTATAGGGGAAGATGAAGTAGACCTGGATCTGTTTGCAACGGTTCATAAGTAATAAGAGAGAAATTCTGAGGTGAGATACCTCTTTTTTGTTCGCGAAGAAATGGCTTTGTCCGTCATAGTGAGTGGAACCCTTACATACAGTGGCAAAAATTGATGTCGCCTTACGTCACGTGGTGGTGGGCACTGACAGTCACTTACTTACTATTGTTTATTTGTGTTATGTTTACAAGCCTCCCTGCTAAAATCCACAAATGCATGTCTCCCCCGAAAAAAACCCTCAGAACTTGCTCATAATGTCAAAGTCTGGCCTCAAAATGAATTTATTTTATATTTCGCAGGTCCTCTTCGAGCGGATTTCCAATTGCTAGTGTACAGAATATTCTGTACACTGAATTGAAGCGGACTTGATAAAAATCTGGCTCGAAGAAGAACTAAAAAATAAAAATACAAAACACTTTCTCTCTCAGTGTAAGTACAAAAAATGAATGTACAAACCAAAATTTAAGAAATGAGCGAACGCGTCTAAAGGCAGAGACGCGGGTCATGTCACACTTTGTCACACCCTAAGAGTCAAAGCAGACAGTGCTAGACACATCGAACACGCTTTCGATGTCTGTCTTTTGTGGTTTTTCTGGGCTGAAAAGATATGATATACTTAATTTCCATTGCAAATCTACTTCTATTTGTATCTACGTGCTATTGAGACTTACAAACTTAAAAAAACAGATGGAGACACTTTTTATGGTGGCTGTGTGATTAGTCATGTCCCAGCTGCTTCCCCGCGAGTGCCCACCACTAATACGTGACCAATCTAAGTAATTGAGTATTTGTCACGTGAAATGGGTCATCATGATTTGTCATTGTTCCAAATCAGGACGACAAAATTACTGTACTATTACGACCATAAGTTCGCGTAACGCATAACACACCCCCCCTGAACTTGGGTCATTTTATAAATCGTAACGCATCACATGCACATCCGAACACCTACCCCAATAATTCCGTCACGCGGCCCGAGCTTGGATCAGCAAAATGAACTAATTTTTGCGTGCGGCCTTCGGCCGCAGAGCATCGCGTAACGCATCATCCGGCCCTCTGAACCTATTCTCCACCAGAAGTATTGCGTCACGGCCAAAGTGAACGAACTTTTGGTCGTAATAGTACAGTATTCGAGGAGGTTGGCGAGTTTTCAGAATACTTAGGGCAAAGTTGGTTGGGGAGGCGTTGGAGGAGGTGCTTGGAAGGGGAGCTTTTGTTTAGTTCATTGCACTTCACTCAAATCTGTTCTGGCTCTGCTTTTGTGGCTGATATGGGTTTTCTGTGTGCGTGTTTTTATCATGACAGATGAAGACTTGGATGGGATGTATTTGAGCGATAAGTAAGAAAAACGGGATTAGTAGGAATGGAAATCACGAGGATCTGGAGGTCCTTCTGGAGGCGTTTGGTGGGTTTGAAGTTGTTCTAAAGTGAATAGGCCTGTTTGTTTGCCTTCGCATTTATTCCTTGCCCAGTCGTTTGATCCCTTCTCACTGCCATTAGTAACTCTGGGTTCAGAGAGGTCGTCTATCATCAGCGGATACTTAATTTCCGCACGTTCTGATGCTAGTACTCAGGTACTGTGAATGACGCAGCTCTTCAAACGTGCATACAAAGTTAGTGCTGGTATACTATCTGGTCACTTACCTTCTATGTAACTTTGTTGCTTGTCTCAACAATTCCAGTCCTTACGTTCTTTTGAAGTTGCTTTCCTCTTTTCTAGAGTTTTTGGATTCTGTGGCTAGTAGACAGAAGTACTTAGCGAGAAGCACTCGGAGAATGGGTATACCCATTTAGAACGAAATCACGAGGAGAAGGACTCAGCATTACCCACGTTTGTAAGAGGAGAGTTCTGACTCCGTCATCAAAGTACCTCCGAGTTCTAACTTATTTTCGTCTCTTTCCTATTTGCTTTCACCTGTCTATACATAACCCTCATCGGCCTTTGCCTCTATTCGTTCTTCATCTCATCTCGTTATCTTCCAGCTCTTTTAAACCCTACCCAGCAACCCTCATCTACAAGTCTAGCTTATCTCTCAAAGCTTGGGCTTGTAATCCTTTTATCTTCGACAAACTTATTACCAGTAGTCCCTCAAGACTACTAGTAAACCCCGCCGTTAACGTCTGACGGTTATAGTATAACCGTCACACTAAACGGCGAACCCACTTTCTTAACACTGCATGACCAGCGGCACCGGCAACACTACCCTCCTCCATGCTTACATTCACCTTCGCAATCAGCAAGCCTTTCAACGGGTTATTGCGCAGGTCTCTGCGCAATCTGATTCTTCAGGAATAGCACTCGCTACGAGTCCGAGGAGCCCTAAATCGAGCAAGAACCGGAAGGATAAGGATGACGCTGGGTTGGATGTGAACGCTAGGGATCACTTGGGACGTACTCCTCTCCATCTGGCAGCGGCGATGACGGAACCTTCGTCAGCGGAGTATGTCAGGATGTTGCTCAAGTGTCCTAGTGTTAACGTGAACCTACCGGATCGAGAGAGCGCATGGACGGCTTTACATAGGGCGATGTATGTAGGGAATCTGGGAGTGATGTGAGTAACCTTCTTATCAATCGTCTTGATCTCCGTTCGAAATTGCGCTCGAGTGCTGTTGTGTTGACGAGGGGTTTTTCGTCTGAATTAGTCTTCTGCTCCTGCAGCATCCAAATACGGACCCTTCGTTGAAGGACTATGAAGGCTACACTGCGTTTGACCTATACAACTCGACCATAGAAGGCACACGTCCTCCTATCGGCGCCTCTATTGCACCCGCTACATCCAACAAGGACGCAGAGTTGTTTACTTGGGGAACCAATAGGTAAAAATGTTTTCCTCTGAATTTCCTCGGGCTTTTTACGATTATCTTTTTCTCCTATCTAACATATTTCTTTCGTGCCCCTTCAGAAACGCTTCCCTTGGTCACGGTGACACTTCGGACCGTCACTTCCCTGACCAAGTCACCGTTCCTCGACCTCTCTCAAGCAACGTTCATTCCCATAGCACAAGTTCCTCGGAAACCTCCACACCCGTCGAACTCCGATTTCTTCGGCCAGGAGTTCGGCAAGTCAAGATGGGGAGGTTACATACGGCCGTGATTTCTACGTTTCCCAAATCAATCACGTCGTCCTCCACTGCGTCTTCTACTGTTTTTTCGAGAGCGACAACGACGGCGATGACGCTATCTGGGGTGTCGTTATCTGGATTTGGATCAGGTGGTCGTTTGGGGTTGACACAGCATACTCAATATGCGTTGAGGCCTTTACCGTTTTCCAGTTCTGGTCCTTCTTCTTCGACTCAGTCTGCGACGGCAGCAGTACAGAATCAGATGCCTGGGTCGTCTATACAGAATCAGGGACAGACGAAAATCAAGGTTGTCTCTGTCGCTTTGGGTCAAGATCATACACTTGCGCTTACTGCGGACGGAGAGGTGTTTTCTTGGGGTCTGAACAGGTTCGCGCAGTTGGGATATGTGGTTGAGAGAGAGGATGTTGGGTCTGGAGTACATTCGGCCACTTTTGGAGATGAATCTGGGAATGAGTTTAGTAGTAGTAGTGGAGGAGGAGGAGGAGGAGGAGGAGGAAACACGAACAGTTCCGAGCAGATTCAACTCACGCCGAGGAGAGTGTATGCGGCTTTGAAGAAGGAGTTTGTGGTCGGTATTGCGGCTTGTAAGAGTGCGAGTGTGTGTTGGGTGAGAACGGGGTCGGCGGGAGGTGCGCCTGGATCTGGGGCTTCTGGGATGAGTACGGGGAATGCCCAGATAGGAAGTGGGTTGATAGGAGGATCGGAAGGTGGGAATGTATATACGTGGGGGTTGAATAGTGGACAGTTGGGGTATGAGAGGACGGTTACTGGAAGTCAGTTGCAGGTAAGCAGAGGGATTCATTTACTTCATTGCTTTTGTCGGATTTTTGAGACCTCTGTGTTTTGATTCTAAGGTATTGCCGAGGAAGGTCACCAAGATAACAAAGCCGGTTGTGCAGATCGCCCTTGGAGAAAGTGCGATGGCATGTTTGCTAGGTGGGACTGGTTCAGGCAAGGGTGATGTCTTGATTGTTTGGGGTGATAGAGTGACTAGGGTTAAGTAAGTATAAGTTTACTATTCTTTCTTTCTTTCTTTCTTCCTTAACATACTCAATCTACCACCTCTTCTTCCTAGCTTCCCTTCACACACCTTCCCATCTTCCATTAGTCCTTACCGTCCTCCTCAAGCTCTCAAATCCACACGGATTGTCAAGATCGTGTGCTCGGATGAACCACCTCCAGCGTGGACTGCTTCAACGCTTTCGGCGCTTACGTCCACGGCATCGGGCTCGACGACACCGTTGACGACGCAACAACAACAACAACAACAGCATTCATCGTCGGCATCTCAGCTCTCGCGTATGATGTCAGCCATGTCGAGTAACTATGAACCTGCTACTGGTGGTGGTAGCGGGACCGGTTCGTTCTCTAACAATCCTGGTGGCAGTAGTTTGGGAAACCTTGCTCACTTTGCTTGCGTCTCCGAAGGTGGGGAAGTCTTTGTGTTTGGTGTACCTGGTGCACCGCCTGTGGGTGTTTTGGGGAACCTTGGTGGGTCTGGGTCGGTGGGGAGCGGAGGAGATGGAGGAGATGGCGGTAGTGGTGGTGGTGGTGGGTTTATGACAGTTGGGAGTGGTTCGGGGTCGAAATCGGAATCGATAGCTACTGGGAAATTGTTCAAGCCTCAGAGGGTTTGGGGATTGAAGAAGGGTTTGGTTGGGGCTGTTAGAGTGAGTTTTGTTTGGTATAGGAAGTTGAATCAAAAACTGACGAAGCCTTTAAATCCCCTTTTTCTTGTTTACCCAGGACGTGGCTATAGGAGCCGAGGGATCTTTGATTGTATGCACGGACTCGGGACACGTCTATGTGCGCTCGAGATCGAGTGCTGTGACTGTCTTTGACTCTGGCGCTGGTGTTTCCAAGGGTACTTCACTTGGTCGAGGTGGACTTGATGGTGTTGGTGGTACAAGTTCCACCAGTGGAGGAGGCAAATCACAAAAATTCGTACGAGTGCCGTCGTTGCAACGTATCGTGGGTGTATCGGCAAGCAGCACGGGCGCTTTTGGTGCTCTCAGGGTAGATGTCGATGTTGAGCCTGTAGGGACTGCGAAGGAGGCGTTGTCAAAGAAGAGTGGAGATTCAAAAGGTTGGGATTTGGTGAGGGACATGAAGAGTATGAGACCGTGGATGTGGACGAGGAAGTTGACTTCGCCGTTAGAGAGGGAGTGGGCTGAGAAAGGTGGAGCTATCGAGATGGATGATAGTACTTCTGGGTTTGGAGATAAGGGTATGGCCATGTTGAAAGAGAAAGATGAGGAGGACGATGAGGATGATAAGGAGATTGAGAAGGATATGCAGACGTTGAGAGCTATGTCTCAGGTTGTTGCCAGTGTTATGTCACCCTCTGCAGGAGTCACTGCAGAGGAATTACGATGGGAGGAGAGGGATGAGCTAGCGCGCGGTGCAGATATGATGGTCTCTGTAGCCTCTTCGAACGCTGGTGGACAAAAAAGGGCCAAGGGTAAGATATCGAAAGCGTCTGCGTCGACTATGCCTGGAGGCTTTTCTCCTGCTAATGTTGAGAGTACGGGTGAATCCCGTGTTAATGGCGGCGCGACGACGACTGAAAAGCGTCCAGCGTCCCAAGCCCCTCGACCCTTCTCGGTGCCGGCGCATCAGATTTTTTTGGCCTCTCGTTCAAAGCTTATCTGTACTGCTCTGTCATCTTCGAAGGAAGAGGCGCTCCGAGATGCCTCCTCTGGAATTTCAATACGCTTGTTCTCGTCTGTCTCTGGTGGCAAAACCCAGCGCCGAATGGAATTTTCTCAAGTCCATCCTTTGACGGTCCTCGTTCTGTTGGAGTATCTCTACACCGATGAGCTGGTTGCCGTTTGGGACCGTCGGGTTGCGAAAGTTTTGGACAACTGTCATGGTACGACTATGAAGGGCCTCAAGCTCAGTTCCATGCTCGCTCCCCAAATCAAGTCCGAATTGCAGACTCTTGGACGATTACTCGATCTCCAAGAGATGCTGCGGGGTATGGAGAGCACCGTCAAAAAGCCCATTGCATCGACATTGCGCAAGGATTTGGACCTCTTGTTCTGGAGCGAAAAGCATAACAAGGAGTTAACCACGGAATTGCCACACACACGTTTGGATTCACCTGTGGCGATTAAACCTGACGTTGTGTTGATGTTGTCGGAAGGGAAACAGATCTACACGTACTCCGCTGTTCTAAGAGCTCGGTCAGTGTATTTCGATGATTTTTTGGGAGACAAGGAGTGGACGAAGCATAGAAGGGACGGGAACGGTGATGGCTTGCTGAAAGTGGATTTGAAACATGTAAGATGGTCTGTGATGGAGTTTGTAGTAACTTGGATGTGTTGTGGGTTGGAGGAAGGCGTGTTTGGATCTCTCAGTAAGTTGGAGTTGGTTTAAAAAACTTTCCAAGTTTTGTGTTCTGATAATCTTCTCTAGGCTTTGCCAACTCGGTCGACGAAGTTTTGGAGTTCTTGTTCGAGGTCCTGGCAACTGCTGTAAGTGATGTAGGCCATATGTCTAAGACTTGGTTGCTTATGTGTCATTTTCTGTAGAATGAACTTTTGCTCTCGCCCCTTATTTTACTGACATCGGAAATGATCCTCAAGTTCCTTCACGTTTCAAACGCATGCTATATCCTTACCGAAGCTTCCCACTACCATGCCTATCCTCTAGTTGCATCAGTCCAAGGTTACATTGCCCGCAATCTCGAGACCTTCCTAGAGAGTCGAATGCTAGAGGACATGAGCCCAGCTATCATCAAACAGCTCTCTGCGTTCATTCACTCTAAACAAGAGGAAAAGGCTTCGTATGTCCGGGGTGGACTGTTGATCAACCAGGTGTTGGCTACCTGGAAGGACTGGCTTGAGAATGAAGATTTCCCTACCGTCATTGTTCCCAGTGTTGCGTCACAGAAGAGGGAACGAGAGAGGAGAATTTCTCAAGCTACCAAGACCTCTCCGTCTTCGCCATTGCATCTCTCAATGACGGCCATGGGTAAACAACGGGAAGTCTTTGTGAATGCGCAAGGTAGTCCAGTCTTGAAAGCTAGGACATCTAGTAGCCCGATCCTCAAGCCCAAGACTTCGACTAGTCCTCTTATTAGATCCAAGGATGGCACCGACGAAATCTTTGACATGGATGATATGGACATTGGTCCTCCGTCGATTCCGGTCGAGAAATCTTCCACAACTCTGGGTGTATCTGGGCCGGCATGGAAGACGTCATCGGCGCCTCGGTATGTGTTGTGTATTCCTTTTGTACTCCTCATCTTAACACTCCTTCACAGTGTCGACATGCGTGCTCTCATGGCAGAAGCTGCTACTACTTCTGAATCGTCTCGTCCTGTCCCAGTTTATGTCCCTCCTCGTGGCTCACCGGGGACCTCATTGGCAACGGAAACGTCCTTCAACTCTCTTAGAATGCGTCAGAAACCTCCGATGCAGCGATCTGTATCTGGGTTGTTCGACGGCCCTTCCACGCCTCCCAGTAATCCACGCTCTGGAAGTGCACCCTGGAAGACGAATGCGACGCAATCACCGGGTCAACCATCTCCTGTGCCAGCTAAGGAAGCACCCTCCCCATCGAACGCAATGCGAACGAAAGACTCTCCTGTTCCTGTACTTTCACGAACGCAATCCGGACAGGGGAATATGGGTCCAATCTTTACACCATCCCGGCAGCCCACCTCTAAACCTAGCCCTGGAGTTCCTCGACGTGTTTCGTAAGTGCTGTCGTCGTCTTCTACTTGACCTTTCTCACTTACGCGATGTTGACAGAAGCAGTACCAACAAAGCGTGGAGTTCCACACCTTTTTACGAGCCCGCTGCTCAAAGCACTGCAGGCATGTCATTTGTAGCAATTCAGCAATTACAGTTGGAGCAGGGTGCTGGGACTGTGAAAGACAAACGTTCCCTGCTGGAAATTCAGCAAGAAGAGCAGGCGAGAAGAGAGGAAGCAGACTTTTTGAAGTGGTGGGAAGCCGAAGAGGAGAGAGTCAGGCTGGAGACAGAGGCCGCTATGCGATTGTCAATGGAGAGTTCAAGAGGTGGTGCGAAGAAGGGGAATGCCAAAGGACCTGGTCAAGGTCAAAAACCTCGCAAACCCAGGGCCCCGAAGAACTCCGGACCCAATACCTCGGAGCATAATGGCGAGAAACCCAGCAACTCCAATGCTAAGCCCAATACAAGCGGTGGGGAAGGACGGAAGAGGGGACCGAAAGGGAAGAAAGTGGACAAAGCCCCGCCCACATGATTTTATCTAAATTCTATGCATTTCAATATTGGTACTTTTATACTTATCTATGCTTATGATACACCGAATATCTGTAGAATAATATGTTAACGCGTAAGGACATTCAACATTCTTGTAGATTTCAGTCATCCTTGCACCTTACCTTGTAGCATTGCATTCATCTAGACTATGGTTTTTTTAACAAATTCGTCCCTTACACGTAAAGAGGTGTAATTTTCTTTCACTTTGTTCTCGGTGGCCAAGTGATACGAACTTGATGTAGATCGGGAGGAGATGGAATTAAGATTAGCATGGTGAAAGGAGTGTACAAAGTGAGCAGGTATCTACTAAGAATTATGGTCCATACATCCGTCGAAATGAATAATGCGAGCAATGATAGTACAAATGTGGTCTAGAGTCTGAACAAAATTGCGAATACAGAGCACAAATATTAGTACCTCTAGTCTTCTATCTACCGTCGCTCCTCTTCCTGTACAGCCTCAGACATCAGGTCTAAATGAAATCAACAATCAGTATCAAAACTTGACGAAAATAAACTAGGTCTAACCTCCCCAAATAGAATTTTGCATTGACGACAATACCAACTGGGGATCCTCCTCAATCATCGAGTCACGTCTAGAGCCGCCAAATTGAGTACTGAGATAATTGAAGCTCAAAAAAAAACGTACGGGTATCTTCCAAGATCAGTTGAGAGTCGGCTGATATCACTGACTCGCTTGCTCCTCTGCAGCGCTGACATAGAGCTTCTATCCACTACTATTGAAGGATTAGGGGAATGATTCGGGGTATTCTGTGGAGAAGATATATCTCGAGTAGTTGACGGTGGAGTCGAAGGCATTGCATCCACAACAATCGAAGGTATTTCTTTGGCAGAAAGAGACGTCAGATAGTGAGTAACAGACCAATACGATCATACTCACCTTGCATAGACTCATATTTCTCTGCCCGACGACGTTGCAGGTGGCTGAGGAACCTTCTTCGGTGAGATATTGTCTTGAGCAAGGAATGGACACGGTCCAGGTTGACCAAGTCAGTAACCAACTTGTTGGTCTCGGTCCGAGCAACGAGATCGCTCAACCTGCGGTTAATGTGACCATAAGCAAAACATAGACCCGGATTAAATTCCGCTGTTCACTCACACTAAAGCTTCGTGATCCACGATCAACTTGTGGTGAGCCAGTAGCAGCAGCATATCAGTGAAAGATATCCCGCGACCAGGTTGGTGGGCAATGGTAGCTTCATGGTAAAGGCGCGTATATATGGCTTTACGTTTCCTGATAGCAGCATAGTCGACTCCGTTCAGTGCTGTCTCTAGATTGTTCAGGTTCACACCATCGACAACTCTAGGAGGAGGCCAAGCATATGAAGAATCGGACGAATCTTTGCAGGCCTCCAAGATATTCGGAATGCTGTAGTCTGCAGGGTATATCCGCACTTCGAACACCCCGCTCAATTTCTAATGCAATGTGAGTTAGACTTCATTGAAATAGGACTTGGACTTACGCCAAAGAACGGAACAAAGTTGCCGCGTTCAAGGTAACCAGTTTTAGGATTAGCATATTCAGCCCAGACTTTTTTGAAACCTCGCATTTGTTCCCTTGTGATAGATTTGGAACCTCCAGAAGTTTGAAAAACATAGGAAAAACTGTCGACAACAACACCAGTGAATAAATTCACAAAAATGTACTGCGTGGTGGAAATGAGTTACGAGGTATCATTCGAAACCTAAGCCAACTTACCATGCTAAGAATGTTCCAAGCAATGAAGAGCGTGAAGGCCCAACCGACGCTGCCACAATCCGAGGCCTCTTGGTTATCGGATGAATTAGTACAGAGTGGATAGACTCTAGCACTGGAAAAAAGTGAGACACTTGAGACACTTGAAGGCACGTAGATACGTACTAGTTATGCATATACTGATTCCATCCTTCGCTAGATTCCTGGTCAGTAATAATCTCAGCATTAGAAATTGAAGATGTCCACGAACCCAGTACTCATGAATGCCAGCATTACTAGTGCCGACCCTACCGTAGAGTAATTCTGGCTTCTTGTCTCTGCATTACCCCACTTGGTCAGACCGAAGACCTCTACGTAGAGGATCGCAAAGAACATGAAGAAGATGAACCACAATACGAGCAAGCTCAAAATGGCCGGTAGACTCGCCCTGTTTATTTTCAGTATTAGTAACCAGTCAAACCGTAGACTAAATACCGATACTTACACAGCAGTCTTGAACAACTTGTTGAGGCTGTCTGTCCGTTGGACCAACTTGAATGCGATACTGACAAGGAACAACTTTTGCAGTTGTTCGACGACAAAGTTTTCTCTGCCAAACCGTACGATCAACGTTGTGAAAAAGCTGCCAGCTGTCACCAGGATATCGAACAAGTTCCAGCCGTTTGCACGGAAACTGGTCCAACCAAGGCCCACAAGGCGCACGACGACATCAATGATATAGATACAGGTGATAACCAAGAAAAAGTCATCTGGAAAAATCGGTTTAGCATGAAGAAATAACCGATTAAATAAAGAACGCACTTCTCAAGGTGTCAGCGATATTGGAAGTGCTATAGGTTTGGGTCCTGGGTTGAAATACAATTCACATAAGCTCAAAACACCTCGGAAATGAACAACTTACATCAGTACCAGGACATGGAGAACAAACAAGAAAGTCATGCTCCTTGACCACCAACCATGCTTATGAATGGCTCGATCAAAACACCATTTACGAATCGCATTGGTAGGGGTGGTCTTGGGTCTCCTGGAAGGCTTCTGACGTTTGAATAGTTTCTGTAGATCAATCCACTCCTTTTGGGGCTGGGTAAGGAAGGCGGTCCCAGTTCGGGAACTGAAATTGGCGATGATGATACTGAAAAAGAACACCAGTCAATCCCTATCTCGCAAGAAGACATAATTGGATGGATTACATACCTGACGAAGAGCGTCAAGATCACAACTCCACCAACCAAGTGGTAGAACAGGAAGAACAAGGCATTCCACTCCGCTACGTTCGTATCTGGTTGTTGATTCTTGCCCGCGATGCTAGTGGCCTGGTTCATGACATCGATCCATCCCTCGAGAGAAACAATCTCAAACAAGATGAGCAATGATGACCGGAAGTTATCGAAAGAGAACGTGGTCGACGGGCTAGGATCAGTCCAAACTCGTGGGACTGGAAATGCGAATTGGCCATCCTCGAAAATCGAGTTTTGATACTCGTTGACACAATCATTCATACCCGAGGCATCGCCGTCATTGCATTCCTTCATGTAGCCAGCAAAGATGTTGAGACCCCATACTGCATACGGAATGATATACAAGATGGCGAGTACTGCTGCATCCAGAATACGGCTAGCACCTGATATGATCAACGACTGGAAGGCCATTCTCATCGAATTGAAAAGAGTGATGAGACGAAGAGCACGCAGAGCCTTGAGTGACCGAGTGAAACGACTGAGTCCACCGATGAATATCAGCGACGTGGCGACATTTACAGAAATGCCAACCAAGATGATGAAGTCTATGATATTCCAGATACTCCGAATATATGCGTTTGGTGTGAAGGCGAACCCGTCCGCAATTATCTTGATGAAAAACTCGACGATAAGAGTGAGAGTGAATGCGCTCTCGGCTAGATCGAACCAAGCACCACGTATCCTGCCATTCTCCCCAAAGTAATTACGACGATAAATAGGGGTTGCAATAATTTCTGTGACTATTCCACCGATGACGGCGAGAAGGATGAGGAATTGGAAGGCAGGGTGAGCAATGGGTGAATGAGGAGTGCCAAAGATACGTTGTCCATGAGCAGGCTGTACGAGCTTTTGACAAAACTTGCGTAGGAAGTTGTCCTGACCAAAAATCCAGAATGTCTTATCGTATGAAGGATGATCGCGAATGAAATCGGCCTTTTGAGCACGACGTTCATACAATGCATCATTGATGTCGTCAGAAGCAACACTAACATTCTTCACAGAGGCAAGAAGTTCCCTATATGCATGTTAGAATAGATAGAACAAGAAATAGAGACGACTCACAAGTGACGTTCTGTTTCCTCATCACCAAGAGTACCAAGGGTTTCATTGCGAGTATGTTTCAGCGTCGTCAGTGGCACATCGTACGACTTCTCGTCCCCAGCAAAGAGTTTCTGCAGAGCCGAAAGGGATTTCGTGGTGTAATGCCGTAGACCCCGTCGGCTACTACCTCCTCCAACTGTTCCTCGATCCTGAAATCAAAACATTAGCACCTACACCTTACAAGTCATAGTAAAGAGGGAAGCTCACGTCAAGGCTGCTGGGTGCAGGCGATGACACCCGATATTCTTGAACCAAATCTTGTTGTATAGACAAAACCAGATTCGAAGGCAAATTCTCCACTTTAACTTTGACAGGATTGGGCTTCATCCAACGATAAGGGTTCAGTCTCCGCATCCATGTAGCTCTTCCGGACTGAATCTGGTGTGTAGCCCAATAATGTGAAGCTTGTTGAGTCCTCTTCTGTTCTTCCGCAACTTGGAAGTTTTCGTTGATGACGGCGACGAACATCTGCAAAATGATGACTGGGAAAAGAACAATATCTTAGGAAAGCTAAGAAAGAGAAATAGGACAACTTACAGTTCGCAAAAAGTTCCCAAACGCTGAAGAGGATGATAACGATGACAGCCTGCGACAACTGTAATTCGGCTTTACTGGAGTCGTACATGACACCACCCCAGTCCTCGGAAGACATGATTTGATACATAGCCAAGAAGGAGTTGAAGATCTCCTTAAAGTTCATGTTTGTGTCGGCGTCCACGTCACCACGAAGTAGTTGAACCGCGACGAGTGCAGCGATGTAGTTGATCAAGATGAGGAACAAGGACATGTTGAATAAACCATACATATTTCCGAACACGGAGAGCTAAACGGAAGGCATGAGCCAACTATTCAAGAAAAGATTATGTGAGAAACACTTACCAGCAATGGCCTCATCCTCGGTACCTCTAAAATGACCCTATAAAACCTCGCCAGCTGAAAGATGGTAAACCATGGATAGACCGTCGAGTTCTGAATAACAGGTATCTGGATCACGCTTGACCCGACTGCCAAGATCAAATCCAACCAGTTATTCCCAAATGCAAAGAAACTCCTCCACTCCGGTAAAGTGGCCAAGAATCGAATGATAATCTCCGCGTCAAAAAGAAGGGTGATGATGAGTTCTCCATAATACATGATGTCTGCGTGAACTGGTGAGACGTTGGCTGTACGTGTTGCTTGTAGGACAACAGATGTCAGGGCAAAGATCACAAAGATCCATCGACTGTGTTCGTAAAAGATCTTGGCAAAATTCCGTTGATTAGTTTTGTGCCCATCGGCGCTAGACCAGCCGTCATCTTGGTCATCTGCAAGTGTGCTTGGAAGCCTGTAAAAGTAGTAGATTAGTCTCGAGACCCAATCCCACGACCAATCCATAAGAATAAAACCTACGGAGCAGCTCCGAATGCACTTTTCTTGGTCTCTGATCTGATTGCGGAGAAAGTGTTTGTAATGACCGCGACGAACAGATTGATGAGCCAGAAATTGAGCACAATGACACAGATGATGAAAAACAAGCTCGACACGAAGAACTCGGCATCAATCATGTTGTACATCAGAGGCGACCACTGGAAATGAGCAAACCAGGTTTGTCAGCCAAGAGAAGAGCATATTGAGGATAAAATTCTCTCGCTTACCCCGTTAGCAGTAGCGACGATGACAATCTGGAGAATAGCAGTATATATCGTGTCGAAATTCTCTATACCTTCCTCAGGATTTTCCGTTGACTGTAATAGAATACCATCAATCAAATTGTTATCGTTTCGTTCGAAATATAACTCACTCTGCAAACTTGACCAAGCGGACAGATATATCCCTTAGCATCGCTATCTGACGGTGACCCGTCCCAGATAAGATACGGAGAGTCCTCCAGTGTCGTGGCATTGACGTGACCACCACAAAATTGTTCGCTCAGTTGGATCTCACCCTCCCCACCGACAGGTGAGAGAAAACAAAAACGGCGGAGGGAACCATTGAATGACTGAATGCCGATAATTCTGATGAAACAAGTTAGTCATAGAATCCATAAGATGGGAACAACGGTACTCACGAAAACAGAACGATAGCGAAAATCACAAAATAAGCAACACTAGCCAATAGAGGCCTAGCAGTCTTAAGCGAATGCATGATCGTTGTGGTACCGGACGTAATAGCCAACAATCTAGCCGTCCTGATGACGCTCATAGCCCTAAAAACGCCAATATGATGTGACCCCCTCTCCAATCCTGACATTGCCAGCACAAACGTCACCCAAAAGCTCGCGATCGCGACAAAGTCAATTCTACCCCAACTCTGCCGAAGATAGGGCACATTTCGAACCGTCTTGTCGTTTACTTCGGTGATATTGAGTTTGAAAGGCAGTGTCAAAGTTTCATTTGGGTTTTTGGTGTCTGAGCGGAAAGCGGAGGATAGGAACGTAGCTTGAGGCGGTTCTCGCACAATGGAACGAGATGCTTGAGCAACGTGTTTGATCTTTTCATTGATGGGGTTAGAAGGCACGGAAGATGATGAGCCAGGCTGTTGATCAGCAGGCGGATTTGAGTTTGCAAGCTCGAATGGACGTCTGACGTTCCGATTGAATCTTTGTAAGCGTTGGGTAAGAGACAGTCCACGCGCGAGCGGTCCTCCAGCGGAAAGAGACGCTTGACGGTTTAAGTCGGCGCTATCAGGAGGGGGATTGGAAGACACAATGGAACGAGAGGGAGCACTGGAGAATGGAGCGGTAAAAATCGACGACGCTGGTATTTCAGGATCGAATAAGAAACCGTTGACGCAGATGCGAGCGAAAGCCTCCAAACTAAACCCAGTCAAAAGGTCAATGAGAAAGGAAATCACTAGCAGAAAGCACGAAACGCACGTAAATATGATAAATAGAAAGAATAACGCCCAGTCCTCCCAACTGCGGAAATATCCCCGTATTCGAGGTGGCTCTTCGCCATCCTCCGCAACTAAGGAACGTGCTGATTGGATTGTAAGCACGACGGCATTGAATATAATCAAAAGAAGAATAGCAGGTTCTGTCCACCTAGAAAAAAATTGGCCATCTGTGAGTGGTAACAAAGAATGAAAAAGAACTTGACAACGCACGGATGCACCAGCCAATTGTACAATTTTAATCGCACTTTACTCTGTGGACCAAAGCAACAAAGAGTGCGCCCCCGAATTGGCAGAGTCCTACTCAAATCTGGCAACTGCTCATCCTCTAACCCATCCCGATTTGGTACCCCGTCCTCCCCATCCAACCTCACTTGGTTCTCCAATCCATTATTCGCGATATTGACCACGCGTAAAGAAGCGCGACGAAGAGTTTTAGACATGGTTTTGATAGCAGTGCCCGTTCTCTTCAGGGGTGACGGAGAGACACTATACCGAATCGTCCTCCTCCTTGGTGTAGCCCCCGCACTCAGTTCCGGGTCCTCCCACTTTTGCTCCGTGGGATTCCTCGACATGTTCGTGGTCAACCTCGCCTCGTCATCTTCCCTGTGTCCTTCCATCTCAAGCGCGTTTTCGGCTATCAGTGAAGCGGTCGAGGGTCCGGAATGGTGGGTTGGGTATGTGTACAAGATGTCCTGGTGGAACTCGTATTGGCTATTATTGGGATAAGGGTGTTCACGAACGTATGCCAAGTGAGCATCCGTGGGCGAATCGTTAAAAGGGTCACCACCGTTCGAGTTATTCAAAGAGGTTCCGACGGCTTCAAAGGAAGGTATCTCGAGACGCAGAGGATCCTGCCCTGCGTCTACTCTTCCCCAACTTGTCCTTTTACGCGGAAAATTTCCAGGTGTTGTGTCGAGTGAAGGCGCCGGTGAATGAGGTGCAGATCCAATTCCAGAAGTCGTGCCGGTAAGGTCAATGGCTGAAGACGAAGAGCTACGGCGTATTGCAGAGTGAGGGGCTTGCGAGTCCATAGACGAGATGAACTAAGAATGCCCAGCACCGTATCCGACGACGAGCAGCGACCAGAGCTCACTCGACTTGAGGAATAGTTGTTGTCGTTATTAGTGGAAAATGTAAACTGTGGGAATTTCTCTCTGAGAGTAGCGACGACGTAGCAATTGCCGGCCTGATAACTCCGTCTACAGTCCAAAAGCACTTCCAACATTCTATGTACATACTTACACTGACTAGTTCGATAGCGTACATACAGCACGAAAGTCTTTATGAAATCATATAACATAGCACGTAAATTGTGAAGCGCTCAAGTCATTACCCGAGCGTCGGAAAATGACGACAAAGGAAATACATGTATTTGAATTTTGTCTCTCTCTAGATAAATAGACTGAGACAATGAAATATCCTCTCTTATCATGACCTCGACGAAGATCGGATTGTCTCTGGCCGACCAAAAGATTGCAAAGGAGCTAGGTCAAAAGCTATTCAACTACGAGACCTCGACCGAAAACCATGCTGCTATTCTTCGCGCTGACCCAACAGGATACTCTAAGGCGTATAGGGAATACGTGAAAACATTCTCACCTGCCCCCATGGGCACTCTCCCACCACCCAATGAGATGGATCGATGTATTCTAGAGTCTGAAAGGCTACTCACCAAAGAATGTACCACACCTCTCGAGTAAGTACTTTCTTTGCTCATCCCATGCCACTTCTAGTCATACACAATGCTCCAATTCAGCCATTGCATCGCTGTGAACGCTGGCATGCTTCTCTTACATGCCTTCACGTGGAAAATCACCCAGGAATATAGCAATGAAATATTTATGGCAGCACTCGCCTATGAACAGGAGTTGACGTATGTCTTGCCTTCAGTTGCCACCAGCTTCATATCGCTGAACCGTTCATAATAATAGTTCACAGCACCCAATTCCTCCACCTCAGCCTGCGGTATTCCCTCCAGATATCCTGGAACTTATGGCTATCGACCCTAATCGCATGTCTACATCTGGCTACGTTGGCATTGGCAGTGAACCTCAGACTCATAGTACCCCTATTCTCGATTCCAGTCCTTGGCCAATCAGCATGCCTACCACCAGCCTCCTCACTTGGAATGACATTCTCGAGTATCCATCATTCCCAATATCTAGCGAAACGCTTGCAAATTACAAACTATCACCACAATCGACTTTGAAGCAGATTTTTGTCTCTTTTGACGAGGCCAGTACTGGCAAGCCTGTTGAAGCATTCCGCGTCATTTCCGTCACCTTTCATGAGCAGGACATCATTTTTTATCTTCTCTTTGTGGATGAGGACGAAGCGCTTGGGTTTGGTAGCAAGGACTTTTATGATATGATTAAAGGAATGAAGCAGGTTCGAGTAGAGTAAGCTATACTGATCGCATTCCAATGTTAGACTAAGAATGCCCGGCACCGCATCCGACGACGAGAGCGACCAGAGCTCACTCGACTTGAGGAATAGTGGTTTTTGTTATTAGTAGAAAATGTAAACTGTAGGAATTTCTCTCTGAGAGTAGGGACGACGTAGCAATTGCCGGCCTGATGAGTCCGTCTAGACTCTAGAGTCTAAAAGTACTTCCAACATTCTATGTACATACCTACACTGGATATTCCAATAGCGTACATACAGCACAAAAGTCTTTATGAGATCATATAACATAGCACGTAAATTGCGAAAGCGCTCAAGTCATTACCCGAGTGGCCGGAAAATGACGACAAAGGGAATACATGTAACATGTAAAAAAAAAATCTACAGCCAACACCAAATCAACGACCTTGCAGTCTACGAGGACGCCAGACTCCCTCTTTTTTAGCACCGACAACCTGGAATCCATCGTCGTCCTTTTGGGGTTCCGCCTTCGCAGGAGCCGGAGAGGCAGGTCTTGGCGTGGAAGCACCACCACTACCGCCTCCGGCTTCAGCCTTTTTAGCTTCCTCCCTAGCTCTCCATCCTCCTCCCCCTCCTCCTCCCCCTCCTCCTGCTCCTCCAAACGCTCCAGGTCTGTATTTCGCGGGACCAGAGCCAGGTGCTGGACTCTCAGTACGAGGAGGTGTACTAGCATTGTTAGCACGCGTCGGAGTAGGCGGACCAGAGTTATTCGAGGTGATCTGGCTGCTTCGCCTCCAAACATTTCCACCATCGGTGGCAGACTTGGACGGACCAAAGGCAGAGGAAGGAGCGTTGGTAGTGGTAGCACCAGCAGCCTTACGTTGTCTGCGACGTTCTTCCGCCTCTTCTTCTCTCTGTTGTCGGAGACGAGCTTGTTCGACAGCAGCCGCACGTTCTGCTTCGCGTTCCTTGCGGAGAGCAGTAGCTTTTTCTTCGGCCTCGCGTTTCGCAGCTTCCTCAGCTGCAGCTTTGGCCTCTTCCTCCGCGAGGAGTCTTTCTTCCTCGGCAGCACGTTCTAAAAGTAGTCAATGAATCAAAAAAGCGCTCAAACCATGTATGAAACAAAAAATAAATAGGCATACCGGCTTCGATTCTTCTTGCTTCTTGCTCCTGTTCCCTGAGAACACGTTCTTCTTCCTCCAAACGTTTCCTCTCCGCCTCCTGCGCAGCAAGGAACGTCTTCCTTCTCTTTTCCTTCTCCTCCTCAATCTTAGCCTGTGCGGTAGACCTCTTCTTAGCAAAGTCCTCTCCCTTCTTTGCGAGCAAAGCCTCCTTCCTCGCTTTATAATCATCCGTCATCCTGGCTAAACGGACTTTCGTAGCCATATCCTCCTTGAAAACAGTTCGAGCAGTGTCCTTACGAGCAATCTGGACAGCATCAAAAGTCTGGCGATCAGCGAGTTGTTGACGTTCATAATCTTGCGAGAGCAAAGGTCGTTCTTCTTTTCTAAAGGCACGTTCAAGGTGATCGACGCGCTTGGCGACGACACGGAGACGATGGTTCATCTCCTTCTTTTCCTTCTCGAGCTGCTCAACTTGAAGACTGATGAGATTCTCCGTGTCAAAGTTGGCCATCTTCTCCATTCTCTGAAGATGAAAAAAGACATCAAATGGCATCAGTAACATCAAAAAAAGGCCAAAAAAAGTAAACCGACCTCCAAATCATCGCTCTTAAGCACGCCAGTTTCCAACAACCCTTGAGCATACTTCTTCGCCTCCGCAATCCTGATATTCTCTCTCTCCTTCCTATTCCTCTCCATCTCCTTCGCTTTCATCTCTTCTCTAGCCCTCTTTGCTTCCTCTTCCTTCTCCCTCCTACTCTGCTCGGCTCTCCTACTAGTCTCCTCCTTCTCCTTCCTCACACTCAACTCACTCAACAACTCCCTCCTCCTCGCAACAAGCGCCCTCCTCAAGCTCAACGCCTTCCTCTCCTTCTCAACCGCACTAACCAAAACCTCAAACTTAGCCTGTTGCTCTTCCACAGACGTGCTCGGCACCGGACCTTCCAAAGCCTGCAACGAATTATGCAAACACAAAGCCACATTGCTGAGTTTAGTCCTAATCAAATCCGACACAGTCGTTTGAACAGTTTCCCTATTAGGAGAAGTATAACTCGCGCTGACACCAGCAGAGGTACCAACGAAATCCTCATTGGTCGTAGCGAAAGGCTCGTCGATAAACACGATACATCCTTCGAGATGGTCGACACGGACGTTGAGCTCTCCGCGTCGAGCACAGCCCATGATGTAAGCCTCGATTTGAGTCTCGTTGTACGCGCCCTCGACACCTGCCTCACGGAGAGGAGCGACCAGGGAGAGGAGGTTGGTGATTTTAATAGAGGAATATATTTGGCTGAGATGAGAAAGGAGACGGGAAAGGAGAGCTTGGTGAAGAAGAGGGAGGTAAGGCGCATATGAAGGATCAGAGGAGGAAGACAGGGTGTTGAGCAGAGGTGTAATAGAAGTACAAAGAGTCAATGGGTCAAACGTGACTTCGAGGATGCTGTACAACTCCTTGACATGGGGAGGAGATATTTTGAGGACATCACGGGAGAGCTAAACATTCTTCATTAGTTCCGAGCTCCTGACCCGAAAGAAGAATTGTAACTCACAGCATCTTTCAGTAATCCAGTACGAGTAGGCGTTTTCGTGAGACCAAGGAGAGAGGTGAGACGACCCGTCCTGCCTTTGGCTTCTTCAAACTCGTCGGTTTGAAGCCCGACGGGAACTGCAAGAGCGCTGACGAGAACTTGTCCCGCGAGCTTACTCAGCTCCTCCTCTGATTTGCCGCCGATGCTGGTGACGATTGAATAGTATTTTCCCCAAGCAGCTGCATGGTACAATGCATTCCCGCTCATCAAGAAGATCTTGGTGAGCTTTTCGTAGTAGTTGGCCATCATCGCGGGCCTTGGTGCCTTTTTCGCCATCGTGAGCAGGTTGTGAACATCTTCTACGGAACGGAAAGCCTCTTGCCAGAGCTCGAGCTCTACAGAGGTGTTGAGTTGAGCAAAGCGAGTATCGAGATGGTGTTGGAGGGTGTCAGGATCCGAGAGGTTGATTGAGTGAGGCTGATGTGAATACTTGGCTACATTAGACAGATGTAACCGAAGGGTCTCGCAGAGACGGCGGAACTCGACTTTGCGCTGGTGTCGGAGGCAGAATTTGAATGCTTGTTGAGCGATATTCTAGACCGAACAATGAATAAGAACGTCTGGCAGGTGAAACGTAAAAGACACCGTCTACCTGATAAATCGTTTCCAGCCGCGCATTATTTTTGAGGGTCTCCAAGGATGTTCTGTAGCTCTCCCATAAGAACTTGAGCCAAGGAGTGACCAAAGCTCGATCTGTCCTATCCTTGCTTTGATCACCACTGACGGCGCCCAGTAAGATACTCTCAGGCGTCTCACTGGCCTCCAAATCATCCACATCTACTGCAATTTGAACTGCCGCCTTTTCCTGCGCCTCCCTAACTTTAGCATCGGCCAGCTGCACAAACTTGGTGATGACGGTCTCGATACTTTGCACATTCGTGTTTTGGGCAAGGTTTTTGTATTGCATCAGTCCCTCTTTGGCGGTACGGCCTTTTCTCGTTTCAACGCAGAGCTCGATAAAGCGGTTCATGATAGGTTCCAGAGACGTTAGCGGTGTCGAACGGAATCGTTTTGAAGCAAACATTTCGGTCAGAGATTGGATTGCAGCGTGCGTTTGACCGACGGAGACGAGACCTTCGGCCTGCTTGAGCACGGTTTCGGGTTTGGAAAACGGTGCCATGATGGAAACTGGACGAGGAGAGTTAGCATTCGGCCTTTTGAGAGCGTTAGATCGGTCTACTTACATGATTAGCAGGTCCTCGAAGGAACGCTTGTCGGTACTGTGCTGGTAGGACGCAAAAAAAAACGGATAAGGTTTACGATTACTAAGCGGCTTGTACCTCCGCGCGAAAGCCTGTGCAAGCTGACGCGCGACGGCTTACTCCGAGTCATTTCCAAAAGTCAGAATGTTATAACAGATCCGTTAATGTCATGGAACTTCCCTAGCTTATATGAGTTATTTTAACTCTAGGACGGTATAAAATGATTCAACAGTGGGTTTCATCCTGGTAAGCACATATAATCGTCTAATTTCCGTCTACAATGCTGAAGCGCTGACTCCCGTTTCCCCACCAGAACACACGAATTACTTATTTCTAGCTCAAATACCATTCACCCAAATTCTACAGATCAGCTCAGTTGATAGGCTATCTCTTATGATGATTCATCCCGTCTATCCCTTGACAGTGGATCGACATGAGAACGCTGGCGCCTCCAACAGTGTCACGTCGCAATCATTCATCTCATCCAATGACCGTTCACTTCACACTTCTTTGGCCAAGCAGCGTCTACATCCCGAGAGCAATTCTCTCAGACTTTCGTGATCCCGAAGCCCAGAAGATCAACGTTTCAAGTTCTAAATTCTAACTAACACTTCAATGATGCTCCAGAAGCAGGTCTTCCACACGTCAAGTTATTTAGAGTTGTGATACCGCAGCTTATAACTAGCCATCCAGCGTGAGCTGAGTTCGCTTGACCCTCCACCTTTGTTCTTACTTATTCTCCTTCCAGTTCCCGTTGAGCGGATGACAGCGACGACTTCAAACTTTCTTTCTCGAGCTCTCCTTTCCCTTCTTACCCTCTCTTCCCTTCCCTTCGTTGCTTGGGGTGCCGGCGTACAATTCATTAACGAGTAAGGCATACAACGACAGTATCTGTCACCGAATAATCGTACTAATGAACATACGAAACAACTCTGGTCCCTGGCAGTGAAGCATTCGCATGTGCACCAACGTTCAATCTGCGCTGGCAAGGCGGTACTCGTAAGGGGATTACCAATATTATCAAGATCTGACGTTTTGATCCTACTTTTTTTTGACCCTTGTTCTCCCGATCTAAAGCACCGTATACCACTGCCGTCGAGGTGAGTGTCCGAAAGTCCAAATAATGGAGAATTAAGCCTAACCTCGAGTTTTGGACAGTAAGACTCAGAAAATCTGTCTTTTTGCAAAAGAAACTTTTAATAAATAGACAACCGCTAGATACGTCCCAAGTGCCCAATCAGTGGGCCTCGTAACCACTGGTAACAAGCATACGGGAAACGACACCTCCCTTTCTCTATCCATCCCCCAAGGTCAAGTGTTTTTTCTGCTAAACAAGGAATTTGCTCCCTCTTTCTAAATCTTGAATCTCTCCTGCTGGCGATAACAGGATTTGACCACTTCAACTCTACAGTGATAGATAACGGTGGAGGAAACGATACGTTTTCACTTCATATTTTTTATCGTAAGTGCTCCAAAGTCGCTTGCTACGACTTGAACCTATGTTCATGGTATTGACTAACAATCTCAATATCTCTTGACCAGCTATCAACGCACAATGCGGTCCAGGAACCTCAGCAGATACTGGCAGTGTACCAACCACTTCAAATTCTTCATCAACCCAAAGCGATAGTTCTACACCAACAAGTTCCATCTCCTCCACCCAAACACCTTCAGATCCAAATTCCTCACCAGACCTCAGTCCGAATCATCGGAAAACCCTAATCGGTGCAATCGCTGGTGGGGTAGTCGGAGCTCTAGTGTTCATCTGCCTTCTCGCCCTTCTGTTGTACAAAAGACACAAAACCAAGAACTCGAATCCTGACGAATTTAAACCAGACGATATAAGAAGAATCGATCCGTTCCCTTTACCTCCACTATCCGGTACGTGTGTTCTCGAAATTTTGATGATACGTATGGTTATTCAAGTGAACCCCTTTCGTATAAAAACTACAGAAAGGAATGGTATGACTGCACATTTCCCAGCTGTTCATTTGGGTAGTAAAAAACACCGCGAGTCACGGAGATACACTCGTGGGTCCTCATCTGCCACTACAGATTCGACCCATGCTCAGGCTCAGGTTGGGAATAACCCGATACAAGTACCACCAGCAGTGAGCCCTCATCCGAATCTCGACAACGCCGCTACTCAGAATCAGGCTCAGAGTCTCCGTTATGTTCCTAGTCCGACCTCTCCCCAACTTGTTCAACAAGAACCAGTTCCAGGGGCGCCGAGTGGCTTAGAAACTCTCCAACATCAGCTCCGGCTCCTGTTGTTTTCTCCGACTAGCGTTCATATGGCTGGTCATGAACCAGGGGCACAGCCGCCGCCGCCTGTGTATTCCCCTGTCTAGATCGTGTACATAATTTCTTCATCTCGTTCTTTTGTTCTTTCTCCCTTTCATTCAAAAATAGATTTTGGTACACTACTACACTCCGGAGGGACTGTGAGCCATAGCATTGGATATACCATATTGCTGGGTCGGATGGACAAGCCGTTGCAAGTAATCATACTACTAAAATTTTTGTATTCCTTCTTCCAGAGCTACTTAACATGATTTCTATCTGAATTGCTATCTAGTATTTTTCCAAAACCTTGTGGTTTGTAAGTTTCGAACGTCTGATGGAGGCCCCCTTTCCTCACCGAAAAGTCAAACATTGGTACTTATGACTTGGGAAACTTGGTGAGTAATGAGTGATGCATGCTCTAGTAGTAAACACACACGTTTACAACCTAGTGATCGAACGCAAACTCCACTTCGTTAAGAAACCTGGGTCATACAATCAGCAGGATGGCAACGCCGCCACCGAGTTAATCTTAGGGAACAAATTCCAAACGTTGCGTTTCGAGTCAAAGCTCGTGGCACAACTGTCATAAAACCATGTTGAACTATCCCGACGATAAAAAAAATAAATTCGGAACATCGGGGTAGTTAGCGCTTTGCAGGATACAAACACTTTGAAAAGCATGATACTTACCATCTGAGTTTTTTGTCACAATAACTTGAATGTAACATTGACATTATCAGGATCATTCTATACTCACGACAACATGAAATCAGCATACTTTAGAAGAACAAAAGACTCGCCTGAAGGGTCCAATAGCGTTGATATTAGCGATTCGGCGAATGTGGTGAATGATTTGAAAATTGAAGCCATACTTACCGTGCATACTTAGAGCTAAGTATACACGACACCCTCCGCGTTACTGGGTTCCGGTCTGAGAGTAGAATGTAGGCTTGATGTTGACATTTTTGAGAGTGGCTCAAACTGTGATATACATATATTCGGAGAGCAAGGAGCGCTTGAAGCTTCAGGACGACGTCCCAAGTAAGGCACCGATGTGCATCACGTACAAGCAGAGACAGAATAAGGTTACGACTCGAAGTTCTACGGAAGGTGGCTGCGCTGAGATCGACTGCCAACCCCATTTGGTCTCGTTGTTCCGGAATACATGTATTCCGAGATCTTCCTTATGGAAAGATTTTGGTTGCGCTAGCCAACCATACACAGATACCCCTTTTTTTGTGACTCTGTGAAGTCTATCACTCTCAAACAGCTTATATTGTTCAGAATTTCTCTTTTAGAGCTACTAGAAAATGTAGGTGATGAATAAATACACGAAGAGACTGGTAGCAGTTTCAGGAGGCACCAAGAAGCGTGGGATTAGTCACGTGACTCAGGTCAGGAAGAAAACGCCGGAAGCTAAAGATTGTAAGTAAATATACTGTCCCAAGTCGATATTGAGGCAACTGAAGTGGCGGGCTGGGATATTTGAGATGTCCTCGTTATACTCACGAGCCCTTGTTTTTTTTCTGCTGCTCTTCATATAAACCGGAGAGTGGTTGGCTAGCGCAACCAACCACTGCCAACCGACGCGCGCACACTTAATAAGCCGCACGTGGCATTGGTTGGCTCTGCGCAAGACCTCTATTACGATGCCGACCTCAGCTTAGCGTAGATCTGGGTGTGACATTCCAATTCTTAATCGGTCATGCATGATGCGTGAAAGTGACGACCCTCTTCTTTACGGTACGAGCTTGTTTCCCTCTCTCTAAATTAGAGCATATACTCTACATGGGGCCAGTGCTCAATTTGGTACAACTCTGACCGACATCTTGTTGGCCTACGAGTTTCAATTCAATCGATCCTCTTGATCAATGGAGTTTCATCACCTCGTGAGAGAATTTAAGGTTCAACAGACGATTTCCATTGGCTCAAACAAAATAAGGTTCTGGCACCAAAAATAAGGTTTGGATGCTACAAGTGAATTACAGGTCACGTTCTCCTGGATACTTTTATTCGTCTCAAAACAACCCACAAGGCACGTGTTTCATTGTACCAAGTCCATCCTTGCACCTCTGAACCCCTGATGTTCTACCTCTTTTTCTATCAAATTCTATTCAGATATGCCTATGTTCTCTTCTCTCAGACCAAATGCTCAGGCAAAGGAGAAAAATCAAGAAATCCCCTCTGGATTTGATTGGAGTCATGCAAAAGCAGCTTTGGATTTGACAGTGAACATAGCTGAAGGGACTGGCCTCACTCCTTTGAAGTCTGTGGCTGGGACAGTGAAAAATATTGTTGAAATTGCTGAGGTGTGTATATTAACATTTAATGCTGTTGTAGCTTTGCAAACAATTAATGAAATTCCAATCATAATCAGACCATCAAGAAAAATAAGGAGTCTTGTGTCAACATTGCCAAATATAGCTTTGAGCTTATTGAAGGCTTGAAAAAGCACGTGGCATTGGTTGGCTCTGCGCAAGACCTCTATTACGATGCCGACCTCAGCTTAGCGTAGATCTGGGTGTGACATTCCAATTCTTAATCGGACATGCGTGTTGCGTGAAAGTGACTTGAACCCTCTTCTTTACAGTACGAGCTTGTTTTCCTCTCTTATTAGGGCACTGTATAGTGTAGTGTTGCACATGACTCCGCTCGGCTCTGACTAGTCGACGAGTCGAGTCTATTTTTAAGCGAGCTGAGTCTAGCCATTGACTCCAGACTCGGCTGACTTTGAGGCGGCTCGACTCCGACTTGAGTCGACTCGAGTCGCTTATATTGCCTTTTGCATTAATATCTGCACTCGACGTAAAATTGTTCGCTATTTGTTTGTATTTGTCTCTCCTGTGCCCAGGCATGTAGTCATCGTGTTTAGTCAAGTTTTTCCAAGACCGAAAAAAGCCGGAAGAGCCCGGCAAGTCAGGGTTTAAGCAAAACTTGACTAATCATGATGTAAAGCCTTGACATTGATGAAGGTTTCCTCCCTTCGACATCTCACCGTTGTGCCTTTGGCCCGGTCCACGTACCATGAAGGATATATCTGCACTTCTGCTTACTGTACACTCCGTATGAGATGAGTTTTCGCGCTGCACAAGTTGCCCTTTACCCACCAGGCACGGGGAGAAACAAATACAAACAAATAGTGAATGATTTTCCATCGAGTGCAGATATTAATGCAAAAGGCAATAACTAGGCAAAAGTTGCGGTTCTTGGCACCGGCAAATGCAACTCTGCCGGTATGCCTTAAGCGGTCATTCCCCCTTTGGGAATTGGGAGCGCACTGCAACCCAATTACTTATTTACATCACCTTCGTAATAGGTCTTGCGCAGAGCCAACCGATGCCACGTGCGGCTTATTCAGCGTGCGCGCGTCGGTTGGCAGTGGTTGGTTGCGCTAGCCAACCAATAGCCAACCATACACAGATACAC
This sequence comes from Dendrothele bispora CBS 962.96, assembly GCA_004369135.1. Taxonomy (NCBI): domain Eukaryota; kingdom Fungi; phylum Basidiomycota; class Agaricomycetes; order Agaricales; genus Dendrothele; species Dendrothele bispora. Next base: position 76,445 of record ML179187.1, on the reverse strand, counting down.
CTTTTTTTTGACTCTGTAGAGTCTATCATTCTCAAACAGCCTATATTGTTCACAATTCTCCTTTTGGAGCTACTAGAAGCTCTAGATTATGGACAAATACACGAGGAGACTGGTAGCAGCTGTCCAGGAGGCACCAGGAGCGTGGGATCAGTCACGTGACTCCGGAGAGGGAAGAAAACGCCGGAAGCTGAAAATTGTAAGTATATATACTGTCCCAAGTCGAGATTTGGGCAACTGGAGTGGCGGACCGGACTATTTGAGGTCTCCTTGATATATCCACAAGCGCTCGTCTTTTTCCTGGCGCTCTTCACATAAAATGTAGAGTGGTTGGCTAGCGCAACCAACCACTGCCAACCGACGCGCGCACGCTGAATAAGCCGCACGTGGCATCGGTTGGCTCTGCGCAAGACCTCTAATATATTGCCATTTATTCACTTTTCTACGTTAAATTACTAATAAATTCACTCGTGGAATTTTATTAAATGTAAGCGAGTGACTTGAGCGACTCGAGTAGGAGTGAGTCGAAAAATAAAGACTCGACTCCGGAGTCACCGGCATTTCGAGTCGGAGTCACCCGGAGTCGAGCCGGAGTGAGCCGGAGTGAGCCGAAGTGGAGTCCTGACATCACTAGTATACTGAGTACTCTACATGCCAGTGCTCAATTTGGTACGTCTCTGACCAAGCTGACATCTTGTTGGCTTATGAGTTTAAAGTTCAATCAAATCCCCTTGATCTCAATACCTCGAGGTTTCATGAGAGAATTTGAGGTTCAACAGATGATTTCCATTGGCTCAATCAAAATAAGGTTCTGATGCTACAAGTGAATTGCAGGTCACGTTCTCCTGGATACTGTTACTTGACCATCTTGCGAACTTGAACATTTGTCTCAAAACAACCCACAAGGCACGTGTTTCATTGTACCAAGTCTATCCTTCAACCACCTTTGAACCCCTGATATTCTACCCCTTTTTCTATCAAAATTCTATTCAGATATGCCTATGTTCTCTTCTCTCAGACCAAAGGCTCAGGCAAAGGAGAAAAATAAGGAAATCCCCTCTGGATTTGATTGGAGTCATGCAAAAGCAGCTTTGGATTTGACAGTGAACATAGCTGAAGGGACTCCTTTGAAGTCTGTGGCTGGGACAGTGAAAAATATTGTTGAAATTGCAGAGGTATGTATATATATGCTGTTGTAGCTTTGCAAACAATTAATGAAATTCCAATCATAATCAGACCATCAAGAAAAATAAGGAGTCTTGTGTCAACATTGCCAAATATAGAAGAGTTGTTGATATAAAAGCAACATGAATGAAGAATTACAGCTGCATATCCTGAACATAACAAAAATTGTGAATTTGCAAATTGGAAAAATGTTGAAACAGGAACATATTGAAGTGGTGAAAATTCTGGGTAAAGCATACAGGTTTTATGCTGCTGTTCTTGAGATTTTCAACAACATTTTGGCAAATATCCAAGATATGAATATAAATCAGAAAAACAATCTTCAGTTTATCAAAATTGATATGTTGATATGGAATGCTAAATGGATAGAGGCAGAGAATGAAGTTAGAAAAATTAAAGGGAACAATGGATTGAATGATAAAAACATCACTGCAAAATGTTTTCAAAAGCTGGGAAACATTTATGAGATGCAGGCCAGATATAGTGAAGCAACTGAGATGCTGTTAAAGGCAAGACCAGTTTAAAGAGATTGATGACCATCTAGGAGCTGCCTAGTGTCTGCAAATGCTTGGAGTCATCCATCAGATGCAGCGCAGATACAGTGAAGCAACTGAGATGCTGTTAAAGGCCAAGACCCAGTTTGAAGAGATTGGTTCCCAGCTAGGAGCTGCCCAGTGTCTGCGAAGCCTTGGAGACATCACTCGGGTGCAGGGCAGATACAGTGAAGCAACTGAGATACTGTCAAAGGCCAAAACCCAGTTTGAAGAGATTGGTTCCCAGCTAGAAGCTGTCCAGTGTCTGCGAAGCCTTGGAGACATCCATCGGATGCAGGGCAGATACAGTGAAGCAACTGAGCTACTGTCAAAGGCCAAGGCCCAGTTTGAGGAGATTGGTTCCCAGCCAGGAGTTGCCCAATGTCTGCAAAAGCTTGGAGACATCTATCAGATGAAGGGTAGATACAGTGAGGCTACTGAGATGCTGTCAAAGGCCAAGACCCAGTTTGAAGAGATTGGTGACCATCTAGGAGCTGCCCAGTGTCTACGAAGCCTTGGAGACATCCATCGGATGCAAGGCAGATACAGTGAGGCGGCTGAGATACTGTCAAAGGCTAGGAACCAGTTTGAAGGGATTGGTGACCAGCTAGGAGCTGCCCAATGTCTGCAAAGGCTTGGAGTCATCCATCAGATGCAGGGCAAATACAGTGAAGCAAATGAGATGCTGTCAAAGGCCAAGCCCCAGTTTGAAGAGATTGATGACCAGGTAGGAGCTGCCCAATGTCTGCAAAAGCTTGGAGACATCTGTCAGATGCAGGGCAGATACAGTGAAGCAACTGAGATACTGTCAAAGGTCAAGACCCAGTTTGAAGAGATTGGTTCCCAGCTAGAAGCTGCCCAGTGTCTGCGAAGTCTTGGAGACATCCATCGGATGCAGGGCAGATACAGTGAAGCAACTGAGCTACTGTCAAAGGCCAAGACTCAGTTTGAGGAGATTGGTTCCCAGCCAGGAGTTGCCCAATGTCTGCAAAAGCTTGGAGACATCCATCAGATGCAGCACAGATACAGTGAAGCAACTGAGATGCTGTCAAAGGCCAAGGCCCAGTTTGAAGAGATTGGTGACCAGCTAGGAGCTGCCCAGTGTCTACGAAGCCTTGGAGACATCCATCGGATGCAGAGTAGATACGGTGAAGCAAATGAGATACTGTCAAAGGTCAAGACCCAGTTTGAAGAGATTGGTTCCCAGCTAGAAGCTGCCCAGTGTCTGCGAAGCCTTGGAGATATCCATTGGATGCAGGGCAGATACAGTGAAGCAGCTGAGATACTGTCAAAGGCCAAGACTCAGTTTGAGGAGATTGGTTTCCAGCCAGGAGTTGCCCAATGTCTGCAAAAGCTTGGAGACATCCATCAGATGCAGCGCAGATACAGTGAAGCAACTGAGATGCTGTCAAAGGCCAAGGCCCAGTTTGAAGAGATTGGTGACCAGCTAGGAGCTGCCCAGTGTCTAAGAAGCCTTGGAGACATCCATCGCATGCAGAGTAGATACAGTGAGGCAACTGAGATACTGTCAAAGGCCAAGACCCAGTTTGAAGAGATCAGTTTCCAGCTAGGAGTTGCCCAATGTCTGCAAAGGCTTGGAGTCATCCATCAGATGCAGGGCAAATACAGTGAAGCAAATGAGATACTATCAAAGGCCAAGACCCAGTTTGAAGAGATTGGTTCCCAGCTAGAAGCTGCCCAGTGTCTGCAAAGCCTTGGAGACATCCATCGGATGCAGGGCAGATACAGTGAAGCAACTGAGATACTGTCAAAGGCCAAGACCCAGTTTGAGGAGATTGGTTCCCAGCTAGGAGCTGCCCAATGTCTGCAAAAGCTTGGACTCATCCATCAAATGCAGGGCAGATACAGTGAAGCAACTGAGATGCTGTCAAAGGCAAAGAGTCAGTTTGAACAGATTGGTCATCAACAAGAAGCTTTCCAGTGTTTGCAAAGTCTTGGAGACCTCCAGAGAAGAACATAGAGAAGGCTAAGATGCTCTGAAGTGTCAGTTCAGGATAGATATCTGTCCAGTTCTATAGCATATTACATCCTAAATATAATGGACAGTAGGGATTAAGACATACTACAAGCACACAACCATCTCATTGTAAGCTGTTGTGAGATAGTTCTTATTCCATTGTGATTCTATAGACACCTCATAATTCACCCCAAATTACCCTCCTTTATATGTGTGTCATCTAGATACTCCCATCATCAGAATTTGATAATACCAACAATACATATTCATACTACAAATTCTGGTGCCTTCTAGTTACAACTGGATTTTCTAAGAGATACAGATTTCTACTTATGGTTTTGCTTTCTTATATCCACAGGTAAATCACTTTGTGCAAATCATAAAAGCTAAAGATTTATGTCTCAGACCACATGATATGAAACCACAAAACTTGTATTACAATTATTATTATTTTGAGGTCACAGTCAATACACAATCTTCCCTTACTTTTATACAAGTGCTCCTGAATAAGTATGTGGACAACTTTCAACTATAATGAAGTAACTATGATTGCAAGGCCAACTGAAAGGAGGAATTGCCTTTACACACAAGTTGTGGTGTTGCTCATCAAGACCTGTATTACCAATCCAAGAGTCATCACTCCTGTTTGGATCAGAAGCTTCTGACTTTCCTAGCAGCACCTCATAGATCAGATTGGATCAGATCCAGATGGCATCTGCTTGGATGGTGGGTTGTCTTGAGCCCAATCAGCATCAGTGGATGGTATCCAATAGATCATCTGGCAATCCATCAAATTCAGTGCAGACCAACTTTTTTATGTGCTTTTTGTCCTATCCTCAGCTATATTCATGATTTGAAGGCTCTTTGTACTTAAAATCTCTACCTAGATACATGATTGCAGCCTGAGGTACTCTTGGTACCATTGTACAGCTAATTCCCATGCTCTAGCCAGTCTGAGAAGGCAGTGTCAACAACAATTTGCAAGCCACAATCAATTTTCTGTTGACAAACCTTATTTGCCAGAGTGTACAGTACCTTGAGAAGGCCCAAGGATCGCTGAATATTATCTATATGGTAGGTTCTCATACCCCATCCCTTCTGTCATTCATCCTCAGATTGTCAGATAGAACTCTGTCAGTTTGAGGGCATCCAGAGCACCCATCCTTCATTCAAATTTGAGCCTCCATTGGAAGATGATCACTGGATCATCTGATCAGGTAGGAGCCCTATTGTAACACCCATTCCATGGCAAAGGCCTTTTAATTGCCACACTTGTGGTGGCCCACTTGACTTCGTTAGGATATTCTTACAATGTCATAAACCTACTTTTCTAAATCTGAAGTTGTTGGAACAAAATGATTGTAAGTACCACCATCATAAAAAGCTTTTGCTGACATAGACTCTTCAGGCCAATAAAATCAGAATCAGATTTTTAGAGTCATGTAAGAGGAGATAATGATGTGAACAGAGTCTTGCCACGTGCATTCAGTTCCGCAAGATCAGATTTGTCCATTCTGGTGTGGCTGGACCAAAATCTCTCAGAAGACTTGTAGGCTTCTTGAAAAAAGAGTCACCGGGAATCTCGACATAAATCTATCGGGACCACGAAAGGATAAAATCTCCGAGTCCATTAACTACTTGTAAGTAATTCAATGAAGGAACTCAGAACGAAGCATAATGACGTCGAGCACCAGTCGAATTGTCCGACTTGAAGATATTATGACATAGCGTACATTCAGTGTGTTGTGCAATTCCCGGAGCATCCGCTAGTATAGAAGTTGTAATTGAACAGTCAATGGCCCTCGGATCATATGCACATATACCAGTACATTTTGATGTCAGTGCACCGGGAGACAGTTCTGATCTTCTGGCTTGTTGTCTGAAGAGATCCAATTTCTCGGGATTGACGATTATCGTGATTTGATTTTGAAATGGTGATGCAATTACTAGTTTGGATCATTGAAACACATACAGGGCACCAGAAAGACTCTAGTCCTGCTACGTGTAAATCGAAGCTGTTTGCATTCTCTATCTGACTCCCCTTCAATAGGCCCAACTTGAAGATGAATCTATATATCTTATGATTGATGGAGGCTTACCATGTTTGTGACCTATGAAGAGCTCTGAGTTTCGAGTCTCTGGCGTGTACTGTAGCATTTCGTTCAATTCAGCAGTCACGGGTCACAGCCCTCAGGAATTGACCGAATTGTCGCAGAAGTCACAGCAAAAATCCGGTCCTGCTGAAATTTTTTGCTGTGACCGTGAAAAAAAAATCCGTAAATCAGCACCAAAAATGGAAATTTCCACTCAGAAATGCCGAATTTTCTTAGGAGGTCACGGTCCCAAATGAAAATTACCGGAGTGCCAAAATGGTTCCACCTGTCACAGGTCACACCCCCTGCCGAATTGAACGAAATGCTACAGTATGCGCATGCGTCTACAGCCATGCACTGAGTCTCCACCACAGCCCAAGATATCAAGTTCAATGATCATTCAAACGGACAAGCCATGAACTTTTTTTTTGGTTGAATCGCATTTGACATCACCTCAGTCTTTCGTGTGAGAAGAATCCCTCCAAGTGTCTGAACTCGGTGAATCCTCATGAACTTGCATCAGTGGCCACAGTCGTTGACTCACCGTTCTATTCCTCATAATGTGCCACAGAAGTTTCATTGTTTCATCATCAAGTCTTCATACGTTTGTATACTTCACGATCGTGACCTACACCACGAGCCCGCGTGTTAATCAGGGGTTTTTTTTTGAAAAATCAATTTGTTCGCTATAAGCTAGGGGTGCTATCGAGACGGAACCATCTGTCCGTTTGAGACGTCAACAGTTCTGTGCATCGAATATTCGACTTGCTCACTATGGGGAAGTTTACGGGACGGAAATACCTATCAACTTGAAACGAATTCTGTAGTAATAGCATTTCAGTACCAGTAGTTGTGCAGTTTGAGATATTATTGTCGTCAGTGACAAAATCGATATGACGTCGGTCTTTGATCGACCCACAGATTGAATGACTATTCAGGGGGCCATGTTCGGTGTTACGGAGTATGTCGTCAGTTGAGAAAGGTTGGGAGGGAGGGAATCTGTTTCAGCAGTAAGTATTCGAGTGTATGCCAAGACCCAGCTACAAATTCACCCTCAGGCCTCAGGCCTCATGTGTTATGGCAAGGGAGTAGCTGGGACACAGGATACAAATGTCCGTTCCCAAAGATCCAATCAACTGACCTGTACAATATCAGTGGAGAGAATAGACGGAGATGTGCTTTTACGGATCTAAATTGGAGTTTTGGATACGCGTTGAGTCTGGACATTTGGGAAACGTTGACAGTAGTGAGAGAACAATGGAGCGAATGCAAAAGGAAGCCTGGCTTGAGAAAGTCCCTTTGGAATATAATGCGGCGAAGGAGTGATAATCATATGTGCACCTGTGTGTATGGAACAGGGGTAGTGAGGAACGGAGAGATGTCAAAAACCGTGGACATGTTCCGAGTCCGATAACAGACGGATCCATCTGATCTGTTCTATACCCAATCATTCGGAGCAACTCCAAATTTGCAAATTGCAGACTATTGAGTTCTTCGGGAGTTAAAAGAAACTACCGGGTATTGAACTAGAGAAGACCAATTGTGTACAAGTGAAAGGAATTTGAACTTTATAGTCTTCATGAGACTATGAATTCCGACTCGTTCTCTCTATATATACCAAAGAACCAAGGTCCTAGAATTCGAAGACTCGAGACTAGAACTTTGCAATTGATTAACGGAGAAAGAGGACGATATCGATCCAGGTACACGTCGGAACGGCTCATTAGGATCCTTCAGGCTTCAAGAAGGCAAAGTGATTCCCGTTAGAAGAGCGGAGGAAGCTTGAAGGCTTTGTATAGTCAGGACATGGCACGAGTTGAGTTAACTTAGGCGCATATGCATGTGCACACTTGAGCCGCTGCTGTGGCCATCGATACCGTTACAACTTCGGCCTTCCAGGTCCAGGCGCCGACTCCGGACTCCATTCCACGGGCTTGTGTTCCGCTCCGAGCGCCCTCTGGTGATTCCATAGTTGTTATTTTTAAGTAACAACATACCGCACTTTGCGGTAACACGACTTCCAGAAGCTCGTAAGAGCCTATAGGAGAGTGCGTTGGACTACGGACCGGACCAGAGTTAGCCAAGATTCAAGAAACTCGAAAGTGAGTATGTACATATCTTCTAATATTCGAGTTGTCATGATCACATCATACCATTCTTCCCCACCGTTTATGATATGTGCATATGATGGAAACGAACGGGTAGACAGGGGAGAAGGGGCTCGAGAAAAAAAAAGACAAAGTCCCAGGCCAGTGGTGTCCAGTCGGATTTCGTTTCTGATCTGAGCGAGTTGAATGCGTTATAACGAAACCATTGTTTTCTCTTTTGTGATTCTATCAGTTGAACAGATAAAGCATCAAATTGTGGGGACACTTACATGGAGCAGTTGTGGTGAATTATGTACGTACAGCGGTACACCATTTACACACATCAGCATAATCTCAACAAGTTCACAGCCCCGCACTAGTATCCAAGTACAACACGAATGTTTGATTAGTCGTACCGTCATCCGACATAGTGCGATTACTGTCATCAACACGAATGTTTGATCATTCGTACCGTCGTCCGACATAGTGCGATTACAGTCATTTCTCTTTTGACCTGGTCCTACACACCGTGGTACAGTCACAGACTCACGACAGCTCACAACAAGGTCCTTACAGTCGCTGTCCACGTTATGTACGCATGTGCTCCGGCGCGGGATCGCCTACGGACTTGACACCCATCACCTCGAGCTCCATCTAATGATTTCCATCACCTTTGGCGTTAGACTCGTGGTTTCCGGCCATGTCGCACAGCTGAGCTCCAAATGACAGCTCGGATGCAAGTCGCAACTCCAATAAGTAGCCCGAGTTTAATTTGGGTGGTGAGTATCAAGGCTATGGATGAAAAGGAGTGGGCCATCGCGTGGCAAATACGAGGCCGTAACTGCCGGCCCGGGTGATTTGATCCAATGTCACATTATCACATACTATAAATGGAGATTGTACATGGCTACCGCACAGCCACCAGTGCGAGTCGACTTTAGTAAGCCTCGTAACTTATGTGTATACATACTTGCGCAGTATACTCAGAAACGTCAATAAGTAAGCAGAAACATGAGTACTACCAAGTATTTACACACAAGTGGGAACTCGTACAAAACTTAACGCTGGTGTTCCTGCGCAGCACTTAACCGGCGTCGGGGTTGGTAAGTAACCTAAGTACCAAACAGTAACCCGTGCGCGCTCTATAGGCATAGTAGGTATGTAAAGTGTCGTCGATATAGACACCTTCCATTGACTCTAATCAAATCGATGGATTTTTTTTACCACAAGTATGCACACGTTGTAAAGCGCTTTACCTACCCCACACACAGGTGACATCCCACACAATCGCTGTACCCCCGCTCTGAAGTTTGAAAAGTTGTTTCGAAAACCAGTCCGCGGGATTTTTTCCCCGTAAGTATGGAAGGAGCGGCGGTGGCCGGCTTAGTTTTTCTCATCATCCACTCAGTGTGCAGTTTCTCTCTCTCGTTTCTCTATTATGTACTGTCAAGCTAACACAACGGATGTCGATGAACGGTCAGAAATTAGCCCTGATGCAAAGCAGTCTGCTCACGGGTTCCACACCCGGTGAGTTATCTGAACTTGAAAGCTCGAAAGCTTGAACTCGAATCGATACTAATAATATACTTTATTATCATGATTACATGCTTTGGATCCGATTCCAAGTCAGCTATAATGAGTACTAGCAACACGATAACTATGCCATATCTACCTTTCAAGGTTATTGGACCATAGTCATGATCATTACCCTATAGTCAACTACTACTAAGTAATCATGAGACCAAGGACGTCCGTTGTCGTTACGCGACGCCCGTCAATGGATCAGAGGTTCTGGAAACACATGTATGTGTGCATGCACATACATTCGAAAGCTGATTGTATCTACATAAGTAAGTAACTAGTTGTTAAGTATCATCGATAATTCGTAATCGCGGTCGACCGCCCGGTTTATGGCACACTACGAGTTCTTGAAGTACTCTCAAAAAAGCCCCTTTAAGCATCACATGTTATGGATCATAAGTCTCTTCTGCTTCTGAGCGCGGGGCGGACATTAATCAATTAATCCCTTCTAAAAACTTGTTCAACAAGGAACCTAAGAGTTGCCAAAGATGTGATAAGTACTACGGATATCGATCTCTGGAAAAAATAGTAACTTGTACACAAGTGCCCTGTTAAGAGTTGTGGCTCCCTCTAGCCATAGGGCTAGGCAACTCGGCCGTTATCCATCTGCCTACTACTTTAACAGGTCCAGAGCGCGTCAGAAACAACATGAGTCAAGTAGTAGGATCTAATACCTGCAAAGAATCGATTACTCATTTAATCCGTACCGCGGATCACAGTTGTGTAGAGCTAGTTCTATAGCTCTATAGACTTGCAAGCTTTCAGAAAGCTCGGGAGCGGCAACCGTGCAGGACGAACGTTTGAACTCCCTATTCAAAGTAATCTAGTATACATACATGGATGCTGATAACTACCGCCGAAGGAAGAAAAACATATGTAGAGAAAGCTAGCTGACATCCCAGCACTTTGCTTTTCCGTCTTAGACTACTCCAACCCCCTTCTACGCATTCACATTTTAGTTTTAGTTCTAAGAAAGAAGCTAAGATTGTGGAATGGATCTAGGATAGAAGGCCAGATCTTGTGACAAATATAGCACCAGCTTCGTATACTTCCTTCGAATTCGTCTTGCAAAGAGGTGATCCGTTGAGATGATTCTTTGAAGATAATCACAACTTCCAAAGCGGAGAGACATTTGAAGATTCATAGGTTATGCAAATTGTATGTATACAAGATTATTTTATTTTTCGCTTGTCACTTTGATTTTTGGGTCAGAAATATTCCGAGAGAGAAAAGAATACGAGGGTACGGGGGGGTGGACATGTGGTTGAAAATAGGTACGGGAGGTGACGTATGTGATGCATGGATAAGATATTTATGCATATACGTACGGATAGGCGAGAGAAGAGGGAGGGAGGGGTGAATCTCGGAATAAAAAAAAAAAAACCGACACGACAAAAAAAAAGTGGTTTGTCCTTCCAAAGACAAAAAAAAAAAAGTTTGGAAGACCGTTGAGCGTAGAGTAAAAGGTTCGTCGTGGTTGCAGAAAGAACAGGTAAAAAAGAGATAATAAAGATAAGACGAAAAAGACGGTAGCTAAGTGAGGAAGTAAAGAAAAAGTCAAGTGTTTACAATGGAAATTATGATAAAGGGCAAGAAGAAAAAAAAACGTTGATGAAGTAAAGAATTGCGTGCGTGCGAGAGAGAATAAATACAAAACTTGTGTGGATGTGGGGTCATGACAAGTGGATCAGTTGTGAGAGAATCCAGATTGCGAGAGCATAAAGGAAGAGAGGAGCGCGAATGGATGCGAGCGAGTGTCAATCGTCAATCGTTACTAGTCGTTGAATGTAGGGAAAAGTAAAAAGTAAAAAAAGGGGGGGGGAGGGTGTCCCAGAAAGAAGAAAAGAGAGGAGCCCGCGAAATTGACTAACATATCTACAGAGTCAACGTCTGTTTGAACTACCAACGAAAAAACCTACACCAAAGAAAAAAGGTCGAGAAAGGTGAAGTTGATCAGTTGGTTGGCAAGCAAAGACGTCGTAGCTTTGCCGCGAGAAAAGGCGCCCACCTGAAGGTGGGGTTTAGAAGCCGTCCAAACAACCTCCATCGTCCTGAATACTAAAACTCGACATAGCACCACATAATGACCCGTTTTTACGACTCCTCCGGGGTGTCGTTGATGTGGGTGTCGTGGCTGTGTCGTAACCTCCATCATAATGATCCTCGGGTTTCGGGCGCCTCCTACTGCTGCTTCGGACGGGCTTTTCATGATCTCGATCCCGGCGAGCACGGTATTCCACAGGACTGGAAGGCCGGGGGTATGATGATGACGAGGGTGATGAGGGATATGTGGGTATTGAGGTATACAGCGAGGATGAGGGGTATTTGTGTTCGGAAGGATGAGGAGTCGTACGACCAGAGGAGCGGATTGGAGAGTAATACGAGGGTTCTGGAGGAGGGCTGATGAATCCGTCTGACTCCTCAGACTCTGAAGAGAGGTCAGCTACTAGGGGCGGTGGATCGCGCGCAGCGCTCTGGGTCTGATATGAGTAGAGAGGAGCTGACTGTGAGGACATGGCGCGAGGGTGGACGTGACCACCGCGCGATAACGATGATCTTTTTGAGGGTGAGGTATAGTGGGCAGATGGAACCTCGTCAGCGTTGTATGTCCGACCGGGGCAACCGCGCTCGGGCAGGGCACAGGAATTGGGGGAGACGATTATGGGAGAACGGTCATACGTGGAGGATGGATATGCATCGTACGATCTGGTAAGGGAGGGAGGAGGAGGAAAGTGCACTGCGTTGATAGCATGGTACTCAAAGGGGAGCTGAGAGTCGTAGCTAGCGGGCTCTCGCTTGAGGATGGGACGGGGGTGCATTGTGTGTTAGGGCGAAGTCGACTACGACGAGAAGAGTGAGGGTCACCGTTAGGCGACGTTGTCGGCGCAAGAGGGCGTAGTGTTAGCAATTGGAGGGCTGCATGGCTCTAGAGGACGATGGGGGGTTAAAAGAGAGATGTTGGAAATTGTTTTTGTTTTTCTCATTGGGTTTGTTTACCGGTTCAAAATCTCGGCCAAGTCCGGCCACGTTCCCGCAGGACAAACGGGGCAATTGCCATATCGGGCAGGACTGAGGGTTTTTGGCCGGCTCTGACATTGACCGATAGACTCACCGCCTCCGAGATGTCCCATTTCCATTTGCTGTTGGCCCTCAACAACCCATCTGTCCATTAGCACACCCCTTCTTGCCAAGTGCAACGCCTTCTCCAGTCCTCCCCTTCCCCCTTCCCCCCCGCTTCTTTCTCCTCCCAGTTTGGGTCATTCCTCCAGTCATCTCGAGTCTCTTATCTCTATTCAACCTTCCTATTAGCTCGGGCCCAGTATTCGGGGATTTTCTCAGCTCATATACCGCGGAGTGACAGCATCAAATGGCCTCTACATATGCGGTATATGCCATCCATTATTCCCGGACCGAGTACATGTCCTCCCAAGCCCTTCAACCTTGCTTTGTGTCTCCTGTTCTCTAGCCCTTAATTGCCCCGGTTCGCACACATGTTTCGCTTCTGCCGCCGCCATCTCTCTTCCACGATGGATCACGCATCATGGATCAACGGACATCTGTGGATGTCTTTACGGACTTAAATCCTTCTTCGATACCACGAACGTTTGCTGGTTTTCTATCTTGTCCGACAACGCCCGCTGCCTCAATCGTTGTTCCCGTATAATCAACGGTAATATGACTGTAACGACCTTCCTCGCCACTTACGCAAGAGTTGGAGTTTCGGGGGTACCAGTGTGCCTAGCCACGTCTTTTGCTTGTTCACTTCCTCTTCGTGCGTGACGGTCCTTCTCACATCTTCTCTTCTTTCAAGCTTCAAACCCCCGTCCCTTATTTCTTATTCGCTCTATTCCTGTCGATGACCCTCGAAACCTTCGACTTATTCATCAACATACCCACACAGCCGTTTACGGTGTTCGGTGTTTAAAGGACATATGTACATACAAGGAATGTCTTTTTTCTCCCTCTCTCTTCCACTGGCGAAAATCTCTCTTTGTTTGACTCCACCGACATGTAAGGGCAAAGATACTCACATGCCCCTTACCTAACCCCATCCCGTTCCTTCTTTTCCCTCCCATTCTCTCGAGTGGCGCGCGTTTCGATGTTCCTGTCAGTTTGCCAATCAACCCTCAACTCAATGAAAAGAATACAAAAAAAAGTGTATGTAATCTATCTTCTGATAACAATAACAATGCAATGAACTGCATACATACATATGTATGCAATGGATAAGTTATGTATACATATATACATAGCAACCTCTTTCAAGGCCAATAACAAAACGGCAGCATGTACACCAAATCATGCGAGGCTATCGTGGACAGACTATCCACCTGCATGCACACACACACTTTAGGTTTCCCCTCCCGGCGGGAATTCGAAGATGATTTGATCTTTTTTATGAGGGTCGAATTCGATTCGGGCTCAATCTCGGCCCCATCGTAACTCCTTTAGGATTGCTTGACCCCAATTTGACCGGCTTTTTTCGGCTTTTTTCAGCGGGTCAAGCCAATCAAGTCACAAGGGGACCAGCCAACGGGGTTTTGGTAACAAATTGCCTCGGCAACCATTGAATTTTTGTGACGCGCCGCTTGCCAACAAGCGGACAAGCCAGCAAAGCCGGCCAAAGGAATCACGTCATTTCACGATGCCAATGACCTCGGACTTGCAAACCAATAGAGAAATCTCAACTGACAAGACACCCCTCCGATTGTTTTGATTTTCGTTTACTCTACGCGCTTGCGCGCTAGTTTCATGAAAAACTTTTCATTCAAAGGGAGGAGGCTCTGCCATGGCCAAAAGGCGAAGAAGTGCAGTGCGCACATACATACGTATTGTATTCTATATACGCTTTGAATGGAGACACAGACTCCAATTCATTCATATGTATAAAAACTGTATTTAGATCTCGTTTGACATCAAAAGACGAAAGGAAAAAAAATAACCGGAATGTACATGTCATCAACCGACGTTCAAGGGTATCAAAAACGCGTCAGAGGACGATAGAAGAAAGATGTCGATTGCAAACTGTTTATAGTTAACTGGTCTCGTTATAACCCATGGCATCAGGGTTACTAGTACTAGTTAGTACCTTTGTTTTTGTTTTTAGTCTCCGAGGTCCACTTAAGTACGAAGGGCGCCTTTTAACTCTATGGATTCCGAGCTCAACCGATGCACATGTGTACAGAATATACACAGAAACGCATACATATATATAAACAGCCTATGATTCTATACTAAGACTGACTAGTCCCTTGAAGACAAATTCAAGGTTCGTAGTAGAGACTAAAGAGATGTACATATTCTGCATAGTTCTATTAGCCCGAATGTATACGATATAGTAGTACATACATGTACACATAAGCAAAACCTCGGACCCCTCTAGGGTTCTTCTTCTTATCGCGACCGACCGTGGTCTATAGAGTATTAATAGCAACAGAGAAGATCCCTTGAGCTATGGCTATAAAAGTGATCACGGACTCGGATTTGAGTATGGTTCTACGCCACTTGGTCACTTGGTACCTACTTTACTCCTGTGGCATACAACGGGGATCACTAATATGTTGATCATGACCTACTATGAGGTTCCGCCGAAAAAACATTGAAGTCCAATATAGATTGACCAAAATGGTTTCCTTTCTGATCCAGTCAATCAGCCCTTCAAACTTCCACCTTTTAACCCGATAGACTTGTTACTTGAACCCGTTTTTCATTAATTATAAGATAGTGGCTGATTGGCACAGGACCCCTCTTTTTCTACGCTTCCGATGTCCGAAACGTGTACTACAGCTGTCATCGCCGCACGCATACAACAGACGCATACTACATAGTATGTACTTACTACACACCGGGACGTTGACCATTGGCATTTATCAATCGTACGCGCGTCAACACCGCGTTAAGTACTAAAATACCCGCAACGGTACCAGAGCGGTTCTCGGAATTCTCGTTGGGAGGATTTGACGTTGATAGGCTCATCGAATGGTTGTTCGACCATTCGGTATCAATCAACGTTTCACGGACATAGAAATAGAAATAGGTATGTAGTGCATATACTCAGACTATCCCGGGTTCTTCGACCTAATTGATTCGTTATTCAGACTTCGTTTTCTTGTTTAAAAATTCTCGTTTGATATCCGAAGAACCAAAAAATAGGTTCATCGAATGGTTGTTCGACCATTCGGTATCAATCAACGTTTCGCGGACATAGAAAATAGGTATGTAGTACATATACTCAGACCATCCCGGGTTCTTCGACCTATGTAATTGATTCGATATTCAAGCTTCATCTTCTTGTTCAAAAAACCCATTTAATATCCGAAGGACCAAAAAATCCTCAGCTGGTTCCCTAGTCCCCTGTAGCCGCCGCTCCTCATTTTACTTGTGATGTACGTACGTGCGCTCCTGTGGTACCAAGTTATCTATCTAGGGTCGGAAAGTACTGACTGGCTGTCCGATATGCTTAAGTGCCAGTTCTTGATTTCAATTTGAGTGAAGTTATAATTAGACCCGTAAGAGCCCGTAAGGGGACGTTCAATGGTACGGAGTGTTCTGTATATCAAGCCTCTTTTGGTGGCTTCTCACTGTCCCTATTCTTTGATGAATGGCACTGGGTTATGAATGATAACGGTTACTGTATTCATTGTAGATATACTTAGAATTTGGCTCTATAGCCCCCCCTTGGCTTGGCACATAGCTATAATTTGTTAGTATCTTGCAGCATCGATGATTTTTGTGGAAGCTTTGGTGTACTCAGAAACGAGAGTCCACAACTAATATAAGTAGGACATACAGGTGTGAAGGGGGAAATTAGGTTCTAGGATTTTATCTGTACCTGTATGAGTTTAAAGCTGCTTTCAGCGTCGACATACTTATCGGGATTCTCTCATCCAGCAGCTTCTGCAGAAAACCCATCCATTGGCAAACTTGGTTGAAAAAATATGCAGTTGTATGGTATCTAGCTAAACTAGCCCCTATTCACGATTCACATTTTGAATCAATGACCATCAAAAAAGAAGTTCAGAAAGAAATTCGAAGATCATCAAAGATTTAGATCAGCTGCTGACCGGTTAACAGCGAGAATTGAAATACTAGGTACATAAGAACATTCATGGATATCAATCCTATGTCACCTGTCAAATCGATCAGCTTCAGTCGGCCAAATCGCGCGCGCGACCGATAACTACTGGTCCGATAGACCTCTTTAGGCTGACACAGTGACACAGAGTACTCACACAGGAAATCACATCTCCGAGAGATCTATTTTGGTTCCCTACGGCAGTATATAATGAATATGCGAGGAAGCGAGATCTTTTGCTACGGCCAAGACCTTCTTTTTGTATATACATACATACATGCATGGTTTGTATGAATTCGAGCTTCTGCAAGTATGACTGAATGTCCTGCATGCCAGTGGCAGTTGCTTCCCTGGACCCTATCAGTGGGTGAGCAATCTCCACCCGGAGGACGCGTGCAATGGACTGACATCTCGTACTTCTCATTCACTCAAGTGATGGTTGCGGCAACACATACTAGTACATGTTTCTAACTTGAAGTGGACTTTGGATAGGAACGAACACTGTGGAGCAGAATGGCCTGGGCCGGCTTTTCTTCTCGAGCACATACATACTGAGTATGCGGCACTAGTACTAGTATACGAGTCTTTCACCTTCTCCTCTCACACAACCTGCTCATACATCTATCAATCTAGGGACACGGCGACCACGGGATATGGCTGAGGGGAGAACACGAGACACATCCCCTGTCGACAAGCATAGATGAAATGGTCTGATTCTGGTGAACAGGCGCCCGTCTACCCTCCGGCATGAGTCTGTTTTCCCGAATCTAGGTTACTGCGGTGTCATGGGTTGTAATGTACATATGCAGCAAGGGAAGTTGGGAATAGTTGGCTTACAAAGTACATACATGTTACTCGTACATATATGTAAATGTCTTATCTACCTGGGTAAAACGAGTTGAAAATGTATTGGATTCTGATAAGTCTGATTGGACTTCAATGCAATGACAGCCATGACCACAAACCTGCAGGCCTGAGCCTCGAGTTGAGGGTTGACTTTATGTATACGTATATATTGACAAAAGCTATACATAGCTTTCGTTTATTCGAAGGTCCCTCATTTTCGCGATCGTTGAGGTTTTGTGTATAGATGTATGTACAAGCCAAGACAGTCGCCGGCTACTTGCGCATAGTTAGTCAAGATTGATTCGTGCTTACTCGGCGCCTCGAACGTTCTGTAACCGATTTATTTTGGGCGTTGAGAGGCTCGAACCTTACACGAGAAAAAAAAATCGTCGTATGGCAAGCCTGCAGGCTCGGGTTTGGATACTATATCTGTACCTTGAATAAGTGAGTAAGTACATAAGTAAGTATACATGTGTGTATACGGGCAATCCTGTCATTGTATTCCGTACTGTGTAACACCACGGTCTGACCGGATATATGTGGGTTTCTCGTTCCCCATTGGCTATAGCTACTTCCGCCCTAAATCATTCCTTCCTGTATCCGACTTCGACTTCCGGGCCTTGGCACATGAGAATCTATAGTTAGCAGCAAGGCAATATTGACCGTTTCGAGATCATGTATATTGAGTCTCTTTTGTTACCGACCCATCGCATGGCAAGCTAGCGGAAGCCTCGAATTTCTTAGCAACATCGAATATTGAAAGGTCTCCCCGTACTTAAACTTAATTTCAGGACGCATGAACAGCTACTAAACTAACCATCTAGTCTTGGAAGTGTGATAACTCGGGCATGAAGCCTTGAGGTTCTTTGGGGCATCCACCTGAACTCGGGCTGAGCTTCGTAATTACATCCTGGTGACCCTATGTGCCACTCACTCGCGACTAGGCATGTTAGTCAAATTGAAGTTCCAGGCACATCGAACTCTAGACGCGGTAGGAGTTGTTGATCAGAACTTGAACGTGTACCGTTTTTGAATCAACCATCAGATCGGAGGAAGATCAAGGTGTTTGAGTCAATACCACAAGTGTATACTATATACTACTATATACAGCCTGGCACTCACGGACACTCACGAGTAGCCGGAACGACTTTGTTCTACATACTGTTCTAAGTTCAAGATCCTAATTTGAAAACTCTTGTTGGCTCATGTCTCACTCCACAACTTCTAACGTGCTCCGTTCGTGCTTAATATCAATACTGAATGGCATATTTAATTTCATTCAACAGACTCTAGATCATGTTTTGAGGGTCTTCGAGCATACTTATTTCCCCTCGTGAACGTTAACCTAAGTACTTATTTCCGATCATGATTCGAATTCAAGTCTTCCCCGCAACTGATGCTTCTAGTCTCTTCAGTCTCCGAACCTTTCTAATAAGTATTGTCAAGTGCCAAGACATATATGTACCTGTTGTATACACGGGACATCTTTGAAACTCCTCATCCCGTCTTCAGAGTGGGACTTCTTTTTCCTTTTATTGATCTCTACGATGGTTTACACTAATCAATTTGCTAGTCAGGGAATTGTTAATGCCCACTTATCGTAGATCATTCAACGGAGGGCGTTCAGTGGCGGGCAAAGAAACCCGAAGCAAATGAATATGTATTGGTAGTGTGATGGTCGTTAGCTTCTTCTCCCAAGACCGTTTCATGCATGTGAGTATTACTGAGCGTTATCCCTTAGCTGAAGTTCCGAGACCAATAAATCAGTATACATTGGAAACAGTGCATTATCCATCAAATTCCAATCTTACATAGGCCTGGGGGGATTGGTGATTGCGCGTTGATACCGCACTCATTTCTCAAATCTAGGCAACGGAACTTTGAGGTGAGTTCGAACCCTAATCGAATCCTGCATACGGGAGTCCGTTGTCATTCGTATTGAGGCCACAGCTCAAATCCGGATCCAAATATTCCACTTACGGGTTTTAGATAGCGGTGAATAGCACCGAATCATGCTCTTGAAATTCCTTTATTTCATCAGTACCGGACATATAGAAGTTGAAGTACGAAGTTCAAGAAGATTTGAACTCTGTATTACCGGTCTAGGCAATGAGAAAGAGTGCAACTTGTATAAGTCCTACTACTAGTTATCCGGGTCATGGCAAGATAATGGTGATAAACTTCGAAGACCAGCATTCAAGCTTGAAGCAACCTCTTATGGAATACTCCCGATTGCCCGTGTCGTGAATGATATTGAGCTATACCAAGTTGAGATCACTACTAGTAGCTCCACTTTCCCTGCAAGAGTCACCTGGATTTTTGTTGCCCGGTACTTGGCGCTTTGTTAATACCGTCGCTCGTTGGAAGTAGCATCAAATGACACGGAGTTAAAGTTCAATAGAGTAACTTCCGTTCCGCAGGTGAATGATAGAAGGGGGCGGCCCAAATACACAGGAATAGGTTTAGAGCCTAAACAAGATGAATGAATGATTGACAGGCAGAATCCCATGTTCATTTGTCGGAATCAGCAAGTGTCTAGGAGCACGTAGCTTTAGTAGAACTCGTGGGGGTGTTGTGCAATACAGTAGTTGGCGCTGAATTAGCGATCCAAGTGGGGTCACAACGAGGACTACTTGAAGATTGTATACAACACCGAGTGGCAGTTGACATGGCTGTAAACATGTTAGTAGAATCTTAACGTGTATTAAGGAATAGTCTTCAGAAGTCTTTCAAAGACCCGACGGTATGCATAAGCAGTCTCCAGAACTCGTGGATTTAGTGAAACGAAGTCTTTCATTCGATGAAAGACATGTATCATCAGGTCCCCGCTCTGCTCTGAGTCAGAACTTTACAAATTCAGCTTTCAACAGGACATTGAAGTGGCTTCTTACTGACCTTCTGGCCGCGACCCCAAAATTAGCGCGTTAAAGGATGATTTAGGTAAGTTCAGAACAGGCTAGATTCACAAAAGGCGCTTCGCCGTGCAGATGTCTAGATGAATAAATCAGAAGGTTTCCGTGGCGATTATGTTGGCTCCAAGTCCTCATGTTTAATTACTATCGCTACGATCAAACAAAGGAATATCTGATTAATGCGAAGATACAATCTGCAAGCTCATGACCTGATTACTCGTCTCAGTCTTCTTCGGAACGCTTTGGTTGCCTTGCTTAATCCTTCCGAGAAAACACCACACGTTCCTTCAGCTAAGTCAATGTTGAGGTCGAAGAAAGGGGTGCATTATACCGATCCATACGTGGCGGGCACAAAATTTGCGAACTGAAGTACTTAGTGATGTTAAGTTGCAGCGCTGAAAAAACGGTAGAAAGTCGGAAAAAACTTCTCGGTCTATGCGATGAGTCCGGGAATTATCATTTGATCTTCACATGCTTCACACTCCAAGTCCTTTGACACTTGATGGAACAGCCCGTAGCACTATAGCTAGTTCGGATTCGCTACGGAAAACCGGTCTTCTTGCGACTGTCCCGGGTCCTAAGACCCTAAAAATCTGCAAATGAGCTGCGGAAGAATATCACATCGTAACAATACCAATAAATTACTACCAATAAAGCAATGGCGGTCTCGATATCCGGCGTAATCAGTTGGACTGACAGTGATTGTGCAACTGGAAGTGGAACGTTTTGCACCCACGTGATATGTCTCTCAGAATGTCACTATCACAGCGTGACTGCATGTGAGTTGAAACTTGACTCCAACCTCTTCCTCAAGGCCCCAAGGCTCAAGTTCAAATTTTCAGTTACATCGCAAATGAATACACTAAAAATTTGAAGGATTGGGGACATGAAACACCTTTGGTGTGCATCTTCATCTCAAACTTATGTTTCAGCCTTTACATCTCGCAAGTCATCTTCAAGGACTGGAGTCGATGCAAACTAAAAGGATTTTTTTGGTACCTACTATGTACTCATTTTATTACCGCCAAAACATATCGTCGGTGCCGAGAGCTATTTTGGCAAGAAGCTGGATCGCCAAACAGCATTGATCCAAACCATATGTACATTGACGTCGAAATCGGAAAAGTACACATAGGTATGTTCTATTTGATCCGAAGCCATCATCTCTCGGACTGTAACTGAAATATCTTCCATCGCGCAATACAATATGCTATACAGTTTGTTGGATGTTGAACGACTTGACTCGACGTCATTAAGCTTCGTTTTGAGTTCTTTTCTTGGCTCAGGTTATGATTAGAAGCGACTAAGTTAATCAAAATCATCATACTCTGTCGTTTCAATAGACTGTAGATACCTTCGGTTTTTTAAGAAGCTTCCAAGAGATCTCCCTAGCCCAACTACATCATAGATTATGACGATCTTGCGACAAGATTTAACTGGTACGTTGACTGACTGCCATAACCTGCTAATCTGAATTCCGGTTTGATCATGTGAGTTTCAAATTACTTGTCTGTGAAGTACGGGATCTAGTGGTGGCATCTACACCGACAGTGCATCAATTGTATATCGAAAACACGGATACAGGAAAGTACTGCAAATGACTAGTACAACTATGAATCCCTTTTGTGAATGTTGGCTTAGGTGTCTAGTCATTGGGACGGATCATTATGGCACATTCTGCATACTTATTTCTACCTAAACGCAGCGCCCACCCTCTTTTATCCGGAACATTGCTCCGAAGCTCTAGCACTCATTGAATACAAAGGAAGCACTTCACTGCTTCCAGCCATTCGAGAGTTTTAGGATCCCGCCATCCAGACTTCAAGCTGTACGAGTAGCTCCGTGAATCACGCATCTTTGCTTTCAGGTGGTTAGGGCTTCGGGTCTAGCGCAGTCGGGAGTTGATCAGACTTCATGAGAATCGGGATAAGTCAGGTCCATCGATAGCCGTTCGACTAACTTGCGGCCTGCAGTCATGATTTCTCTTGGAAGTAGATGATATCCGTACTATGTAGCGTTATACCGAGCCGGGATCTAGAAAGGTGGAGTACACTATGTATAATAATAGCTCCGACACAGTCAGTAGCGCCTGCAGCCATCGACTCTACAAACCCTCCTCTAGGCGAGTCTTTTGTTCTTTGTAGGCCGATTTCCTGCTGTCACGGCTAACACATGTACGTGTGTTTCCCATACCAAGATCATATCAATTGTAAGTGATTGATGCTCCAAGGACCTAAGGTATGTGCATGTCTTGTGATGGTGCTTGCACCGTCCGAGTCCTGTGTCGTGCATTTCCGAATTACAATGAAAGCTGTCTCGAGGCTCAAAACTCGAGAATTCTAGCGAAATACCCAAGCCGATGTCCAGGTGTTTCTGATGGATGGTTATTGTGTAGGTACAGTGTGGTTTTACAACAGCTGTGCCGTCTCATGCCTGGTGTTATCCTTGGATATGAACGTCGACTATAGAAATGTGGAGACGTATGCAAGGAGTTCGAAATCTGCTCGGACCTGTGTTGTTCACACTGTTGAAACGATCCGAGTTTCTTGTCTGTATATGGAGCCTGGCCATTATTGCGGTGAGTAAGAGTATCTGCTAAGTTTCCGTTACTTACCATCTTATCTTGAGTTGAGCAACGCTATCCGGAAACCCCTAATTATCGCGTGTCATTTTGACTACTTAATCCTAGGCCTTTGGCGAAGATATATCGGAAATAGAATCTATGTGGGTGGATGAAAGTAAGTCAGAATAATTCAAAGATGATTTCATTTAGAAAGCGACGAGAAATTTTAGAAAGAAGCAAAGCATCCTGCTTTCGTTCGGTTAGATATACAAGTAATAGACTTTGAAGCGTGCGCAATTACATCCACAGCAATGCATCACTTACCAAGGACTCCAATTGAACCCGGACCCGCGAAAAGCATATAGACGCGTGGTTTTAATCATTAGACAAGTCCCCCTCCTCTTCTGAGCTGAACGATTGAAATTTGGTGACGTGAAAGGGACCCTCATTAATTTTCTGGTGACAGCCTCGAGCTCCAATTTGTTAGCCACTCGAAGGCTGGTGTACCAGCGTTTGAAAGATTACCTGGTGACCAACGTCAAGAAGAGGACTGAGGTGTACCACGTCCACTGCCAAACATGTGTCTCGGTCTGTGCTTCGATCGTAGGGAATCGGATGAATAGATGATTCATTCATGATCTCTAATACCTTGAAGGGAATACAGAGATTCAGAGAAGAGACAATGGTTTTGCTATCATGACTAAATCTCGAACCTGCGACTGAGAAAGGAGTTAAAAGAGGCATGGAATCAATACAAGTTCTGCGAAGTACTGTCCAGGGGGCTGGCAGGCACGAATATCAACTTATAGGGGCTTTCCTTACTGAAATTCATGTTTGCCAGAAAGATGGGGTTCAAAAAGATGCCCGTTCTCAAAAATACTGGTAACAGCTCACACAGAAGAGAAAGTAGTCTAAGGTATTCATACTCTCGGACTCCGACTTAGTCTGAGTATGTAGTACCCATTCACGGGTTGGGCTTGTAGCCTAAGTACCTCGCGCTCGCTTCTGTCTGGCCTTTGATTCCGGCTGTACTTACCGTTTTTAGTACTACGCGTTTTGCGGTAGCTGCGTAACCTACCGAGAGGCGGATTAGTTCAAAAAGTACAGGCGCCAGCCTTATTTGCCACATTGTTATGAACTGTGACTGCATGTTTGTTTGTTACTTGTCGGAACTTTTTTATTAACCGATATAATGAGCAAAAAGTTTTTGTAGTCGTTTGCCTCCAATACTTATTCTCCTAGTTCCACAACTTATATTCCCTTAGTTTAATATATTCTTTATGATTCTGTATACTCAAATTGCTGGTACAACGCCGCAAGCAAAAGATATAACAACTTTGGTTTTCGGCCATAATGCTGTAATAACTTTGTAATAACCGGCCAGTAGAGAAGTACAAATCATTATTACGGTGGTTCAGAAAGTGATAACGGAGGAATGGCCAGGGAATTCATAGTGCAAAATAATACTATAGAAGCTATATCTCTGCTACATATCTTCAGAAAGAGAAAGAGGGACATGTGAGCTACAAGGACGAAATTCAAAGAGAATTAATGAAAAAATCGTTATAACGGCATGCCGTTATTTAAGCCGTTTAAAAGTTCCGACACTAGATGACTAAGACACGCCCTACATGAAGCTCACGGAGTCCTCAGGCTCCAGTCAAGAAACCTTGTTGGCCGATGCCAGGCGAATGGTCTGCAGCAGCTGCTGGGAAAAGGTCATCGCATCCGAGGTACTTCATGACCTTTCGTCGAACGCCGACGCGAAGCTTGAAATAGAATACCAGTGTCCTCCCTGGAGGGAGCTGCAGAACCTTTCCAAGACATGTCGGCTCTGTGATGTTGTTCTGTGTGCGGTGACAAAACACAAGATAGAGCTCTTATCAGATGATACTCTTCATGTGTCCTTCCACTTTCGCAATATTTTTGATACGGAGCTCATGTTCTATTGCCAAATCGGTAAAAATTCTGGAAACGCTTACTTTGTTTGCGCTACAGATGGTATGCTTGAACAGTGCTCAACTGTGATAACCTTGATAACCTTGAGATACTGTTCTAGATGACCCCGCAGGCCAATATGTGACCACACGGGCACCAGCATGGCCTGCAGACCTCGCGAGTAATGTATACGATATGGCTTTGCGATGCATGGAGGTCTGCTCGGTTGAACATGAACACTGCTCGCGCCCAAAACCTTCCAAGCTGCCAACTCGGGTCATCGACTGCCTCAACCCGACCCACCCTCGACTACTTACCACAAACCCATTGGACATAGCCTTTTATGTTGCTTTGAGCTATGTTTGGGGCGAAAATCAACCTCACCGAACAACTGCGGAGAACTTGGAGTCATACCAGTCCTCCATTGACCTCCCCCTGATCCCACACACCATCCGCGATGCCATTAATGTCACACATAGAATTGGACAGCGATACTTATGGGTCGACTCATTCTGCATCATACAGGATTCAGAAGACGAAAAAGCACAAGAGATTTCCAAAATCCGAGAGTACTTTCAAAACGCCTTCGTCACCCTCGTCGCAGCCAATGCTGATCGCGTGAGTACTGGCTTCACACCCAGTAGAGCACGATGGCGCCCAGAACCACTCTCTACTTTACCATTTATCTGTCCAAATGGGTCGGTGGGCACACTGCAGCTCCACGACACCAACTTCGGCAAGCTCAGGACTACCAAGCCCGTTGAGCCTATCGAGTCACGGGCATGGTGCGTAGAAGAACGACTCCTCTCTCCTCGCGCACTGGTGTTTTACCATCATTCGCTGCAGTACGAGTGCCGCAAGGCCTTTGTCAATGTAAACGGCTCGTCACTCTGGCTCCCTCAACAGTGGGACAATTCAAAGCTTGCCAAGTTGATGGATGAGAAAATGCCTATTACGCTCTCCTGGGATCTTGTACTCTCCAAGTACCGGATATGCAAGGTCACCAGGCCGCAGGATCGCCTTGTTGCGATATCAGGCGTAGCGCAGCATTTTGAACAGCGCTTGATGAAGGAGGAGAAGGAGGACGCATACGTTGCTGGGTTTTGGAGGCATCAACTGCCAGGGGCACTTCTGTGGCGTACGGGCTATGCAATGCAGAGGCGCCCAGTAGGGTATATAGCGCCATCATGGAGCTGGGCTGCAGCCGATGGTGAGCTGATTCCAGGACTTCCGACTCGTAGTGGGGAAAGTATTTGTGTGGTGAAGCACTGTAAGGTTACACCAAAACATACATTCAATCCATATGGTGCAGTCACTTCGGGCTCATTGCTTCTTGAGGCAGGTGTTGTGCTCGCCATATGGGTTCCGTCCATTCCTGGATCAGACAAACGTGGTCGATATCGCTGGGCTGTGGAGAATGCTTCATCCATCTTCTTACGGGACGATGTGGTCTGCGATCCCGATGAACGATATGGAGAGATGTATCCTGACGCAGATGAGGACTGGAATGCAACCATGTTGGGTTCGAGTGACAATCGCCGCAATGTAACACTCGTCGGCGTGTTAGAGGGACCGGGAGAGGTGGTGCGTGGACTGGTACTTGTGCCGGTAAGAAACGACGGCCTTGCAGAGACAGGAGCATACCGTCGGATAGGAATGTTCGAAGTTGAAGTAGATAAATGGACACTCCCACCCCGTCAAGATGTCCATATCATTTAGAAATGTTTTGTAGATGGAGGGCTACAATATGCAGGAGGTCTGTAATTTTTTTTCTAATCCTTGGACGTGATTTCGGAGCGAAATGTACGGTAAGTTCTGAGTCTTCCATCATGCTGACATTCGGATTGGACGATGATAGAATAGTAAAGCATTGTTGTGAGCACTTGACAATGTGGTACAATGATGGCGTCCATAGATCTTCTCAAGTACCACTGTATTCATCAAAGTATTTTTTTTTATCACAAGACTATTCTAACTTGTTACCAGACGGTTTGAACCTCTCTTATGTACCATCAAGAGTCCTTGTTCATAGATTCTGGACTCATACCCTTCCCTTGCGTCTCTGGAAGCATAGTTCTACCTATCAATACTCAGTGCTGCCCATAACATCTTATTGGAGTTGGACACGAATCCCGATTGGTTTACTTTGGGCTCAAGAAACACCTCTCCTTGCAAGAAATTTTAATCTGAGGTACTCAGAATTTACCGACTTTTGGAACCATTCGACGGAGATCTGGATTTGCTATTAATCAAGCGTCAACTTCAAGGAGGACATTTTACCAAGGTTGATATATCGAGACCAACTCCAAAGTATAGTCATCGACAGTAAGCAATTGTCTTGATTCTTTGGGGAAATTCTGACAGACAGCTTTTAAGAAATGAATCGACCGGGCTCGATGATGCAAGACTGAAACCCAATCGGGTTATTCTCCTCACCTGACTCGTAGCACCTCTTTGATGTCATTGGACGAAACATTCTCTCCTCTTGTCGAGATTGATTCCAACTGTGTTAGCAAAGCAGGTAGATATAGAATGCTCGCACAGATTGCCCATTGGGCCAATTGGCATCAATCCCGCAATCGTCTTGTTCGTAAACTTTGCAACATTTGCCGTGAATCTCTATGTCACTTTTGCGAAGAACAATTAATGATCGTGTATGTTCAAGCAAAAAATAGTCGGGGTCTTCATTGATAATAGTATTTTAGGTCTTCTACGTGTCCGAGACTGGTGAACCTCTTAAAGCTCTTCAACTGCTTCAGCTTTTTATAACTCCAGAGACCATGTCGCAATGGCCTTTCAGTCTTTGGGACCGAAAGCGAGGGAAGAGCTAAGAGAGAATTGTTCTCGATTTTGGATTCAGGTAAGTATGACATCCATCCCACTGCCACTGCAGGCTCACTTGCTGGGCCGGATCATTATTCTGCACACTTAGTATTTTTCCGCCCACCCTCTTCATTCGGAATGACTCCGGAAATCTAGTACTCGTTGAATACGATGGCCCCGGAGGCATGTCACTGCTTCCAGTCATTCCGAGAGTCTTAGGATCCAGCCGTCCGGACTTCAAGCTGTACGAGTAGCTCCGTGAATCACGCATATTTGCTTTCAGGTGGTTAGGGTCTCGAACGGTCCAGCGCAGTCGGGGGTTGATCAGACTTCATGAGAATCGGGCCATCGATAGCCGTTCGACTAACCTGCGGCCTACTCATGCTTTCTCTCGGAAACAGATATCTGTACTAGCGAGCCGGGATCTAGAAGGGTGGAGTGCACTATGTATAATAGCATCGACACAATCAGTAGTGCCTGCAGCCATCGACTCTACGGACTCTCCTCTAGGCAAGTCTTTTGTTCTTTAAAGATTTGAGGTCCGATTTCCTACCGTCAAGGCTAACACATCATGATGTGTGTTCTCCATGCCAGCATGATCATAATACAATCATATGATTGTAAGTGATTGACTGTCCGAGTCCTGCCATGTTGTGTTTGCATTTCCAAATTGCAATGAAGGCTGCCTTGAGGCTCAAAGCTCGGAAATTCTAGCGAAATCTCCAAGCCGATATCCAGGTATTTCTGATCGACGATTACTGTGTAGGTGTAGTGCGGTTTTTACGACAGCTGTGCCATCTCTTGCCCGGTGTTATCCTCGGATACTTATGAAGGTTAACCATAATGCAGAGGAGCTCGAAATTCGCTCGGACCTGGCATTACTTACTAGGGACTCTAATTGAGGTGTCGAACCCGGACCCGCGAAAAGCATATAAGTGTAGGCACGTGGCTTTATTCATCAGACAAGTCCCTTCTTTTGAACTGAACGATTGAAATCTGACGTGAAGGGACCCTCATTAATTCTGTGGTGACAGGCTTCAATTTGTTAGCCACTCGAAGGCTGGTAATAGACCAGCGTTCGAAAGCTTACTTGAGTTGTATCACATCCATCAAACATGTGTCCTGGTGGACTTTATTCATGAAATCTCTGACAGAATTGGGGTGTCACAGCCTCTCGCAACTTGTGTGAATTCTGCCCCTCCAACGTGATGCTGTCTGTATACGTACCACAAATTCTTGAAGTGTTTGATTATGACCTTGAACATATGGAGATACCTTAAAGGCTCCGGTCAAAGAACATCGCCCAGGTCGATTTCTGTCAACTGAATCTATAGGCACCAGGAACTGTCGCCGCTGAATACCTGGGACACCGGCGACTGTTTCTTTTGATCGATGGCGATAGTGATATTTCACCACGAGCGTTTTATGGTCAAGCCCCGACATTCGGATGCTTGTGCTTGCGCCACTGCTATAGTCTTCTCGACATTCATGTAACTCATATTGCTCTGTGTTGATCATCAAGCCGTCAAGCTTCCAAGGCTATTCAGATTGGATGGAGTTGAAACCATAAATGAATATCGGGATGTACTAACGATTATCGTCAGTGATCATGTTCGCAGCTCACGCAGATATCACAAGAGAGGTTCTAGTGAGGCTTTGAGCGGATCTGTAGTAAATCTCTAAGCTACGGTGTCAGACGCCGACAGTAGTCTTGATCTCCATTTAGAGCAGTATATATTCTCTGGGTCCCAGTCGCGCCGACCTGAACCCCATCACCTTACGACTATCTATGTATCGTCAGTCTGGTTATACGAGACTACCCATCACCCAACCATGAATACGACCGATCCGTCTCAAACGCCCAGTCCTGAAGATTTGCAAAACTTGTTTCAACAATTTATTCAGGTCCAAACCGACGCGAGAACCGTTAGCGTACGCATCTCTTTCGTCGATATGACAATCCTTGCTCAAATTTGTGACTATGACTTGGTTCTCCAGTATGCTGTTGGCAGGTCATTCTCCGTGTGGCTGTCCAATCTGGAACTCACTTGTCTCATAGTTGCAAGCTTCATGGTTCTACTATACGATATTATCTTAACGTTACCGAGGTATAGTATTCGTGATTCTCTATGTGAGTCTATGCGCTGATCTAGTATATTCGAAAGCGAAGTAGGTTTTACTTTATGTCATTTAAAGCTTCAAGTGTTGAACTATGGATCTATCGTAGTACGATTTTGTTTGGGTACGTCTTGAGCTGACGATACTTCAAAAACTGCAACTGAATCTAACTTGAAGAACACGCGCTTCACGCAAGGATCGTTGATGTATCTTATCATGAGATATGGAAATATTATTGAGCAAGGAATTACATTGGCATGTGCGTATGGAACGAATAGCATCGCCTACCAAGCTCTAAACTGATTCCTCAAAATCAATGTTTGGCCTGGCGCTCCATTTTCGGCGAGCATATTTCTCAAGATTGAGTCTTCACTACTTACAATTCTTCTCGACAGTTCTGTAGAATATGGTTCTATATCGATGAATGGGTCGCTTATGCACTCTTCATACTACAACCAGTGAGTCAGGACTCTCTTTGGAGCTATGTCAAGCATTCGAATCTTTCATTAGTCTTCTTAGGTTTACGGACGTATGCATTATATCGTGACCAGGGAGAGTCTTACAAGTGGACCATCACATTTGTAGTTGGGGTGCGTGGCATTTGTTCTACTCGTTAACTAGGACTCAAGGCTCTGTATAGGGACTGAATTGCACAATGTTTGTCTCACTTGGATTGGTCACTAAAGAGATAAAACGTGTGTCTGCAACAACTTCGAATGTTTTCGATTTCAATTAAAGTTGTATCAGTCGCGCCTCCGCCTGTGTCCGGATTGACTTGCTCGTTCAGCTTTCAATCGAGCTCATACACGGCAGGCTTGATCCAGTTTATTGCAACAGTAGTCTATGATGTCTGTCTCTTTTCTTTGACAGCATATCGCATGTTCAGATATTGTGAGTCCTTCGACTGAAATCATTTCTGCGTCACCGACTTATCATCGCAGACCGAGAAGGAAATCGCAGGCTCACAAGAATTATTATGCGCGACGCCTTGTTATACACATCTGTTCTGTCTTGGCAAGTACTTTTGATCATAATACCCCTGCTGAGGACCGCTAATTCTCAACAAATCAGTGGGGGTATTGCTACACTGGTTTTATATACCGGAGTATCGCCTCCACGGGCGCAGCTTCGAGGACTGCTGGTCGGACCTATGAAAGCCCTGGCAGTGATCATCGCATCTCGCCTAGTTCTCAATTTACGAAAGATAGTTCTCAATCCAGACGCAGTTACGTTCGAGACTCTTACGGCCACTCCCGGCCAGGCTGTTAGCGTTGATTCTGTAGTCTTCCGTGCTCGGAGTTTTGCACAGAGTGGTATCGAGGATGATGATAGCGTTATGACAGTTGGTCGGTCCCGGGACAACTTGAATCTTCGAACAAAACAGCAAACCAGTTTTCCTCCTCAAATTGACTGACATCAGGATGAATGTTGTGGGAATACCGAATACTGGTTAGGCTAGACCCAATAATAAAAGTTGTAGTGACAGCAGAAGCAGTTAAAAACACCCTCAATTTACGAGGGTGTTAAGTAAAGCAAAAGTGCATACTATAATCGTGTCGCAGAGCTTTTGCTAAATCCCCATTTAGCGCCGGCATGACTCAACTCGTATGCCATGCATGCCGTGGTTGATATTTTTTCTCGGCCTCATACGTGCCGCGTATCGTGACCTTCTTTCTGGTCACTGCTCAACTGGTACATCACAAATAGCATTTCCCCCGTCCTCACCCTGTATTTACATCACCATATGTCTGCAGTTGAATAATACTTACATCAGCAGGCTACAAAATGGTGTGGTGAGGACAATGTAAAATAGGTGGGAAGATTTGATGTTGATGGTCCAATCAGAAAATAATGCATAGCCAAGTGATGTATTTAAATCCCGTGTACAATCAGCTTCGCGACTCGCGCTCTCTGCTCCTCCACACGATGGATTTGAAGACCATACTCAGGGTCAAACGCCCTTTGCGCTTCATAGACACACACACCCTCAAGCTCATTTCATTTAGCCAGTATGGGGATAGACTCTCGCAAATTCGATATGCTATTCTTTCTCACCAATGGAAAGATGGCGAGGAGGCTAATTTTCGGGATTATTCGAAACTGACGTCTGATACAGAGGACATGGACTCAGAAATGAAGATGTCGATTTGGAACCAATCCGGATATCAGAAGATAAGGAACGCCTGTGCAGAAGCCTGCCAGAGCCAGATCCCCTTCCTCTGGGTTGATACTTGCTGTATCAATAGAGAGGACATCCGAGAGCTCTCGAGGGACATTCAATTGATGTCCGCATTTTACGAAAATTCTACTGTGTGTTATGTGTATTTGATGGACATAGGCAATTCAAGCCAGGACAGCTCTTTACACCCTGCTAAAGCTTTCTACAAAAGTTCATGGTTCAGACGAGGATGGACACTACAGGAATTACTAGCTCCTCATACAGTGAAGTTTTTTGATACCAATTGGAACCAGATTGGCTTTAGATCCAGCCAGACTCCTAATCATGATTTGTCCCAGGCAATCTGCCAGACAACAATGATACCTACTTCTATCCTTTCTTCCACTTCCGAATTCACCTGCACCCTTCGGAGGGTCTCAATAACTGATAGGATATCCTGGGCTTTGGATCGAGAGTGCACAGTGCCAGAGGATCGAGCATATAGCTTGATGGGAATTCTTGGTGCATTCATTGAGCCAAGATATGGTGAGGGAGTGGAAATGGCTTTTGAGAGATTGGAGGCTGCATATCTAGAGATGCATCCTGAAAATAATTGGCAAGCATTTGGAGAGAGAGGGAAAAGCCTTTACAATGTGGTCATGCAAAAGGTACGCATGTCAGTCTCATTTCATTGACCTGCATCTTATCCTGTGAAGATATGCCCCTGTCGCCTTATAAATACACACACCTATCAACTGGTTTCTTTTGACAAGGATCACACTATTCCTCCTTATGCCATTCTGTCACATAGATGGATTGAGGGTGAAGAAGTTACTCTTCAAGAATATTCTTCCAATCCCATCTCAGATGAGACTCAAAGAAAGTCTGGCTTCCAAAAAATACTAAAAGCATGTGCTCTTGCTCAGAAAGACAATCTGACCTTCCTCTGGGTAGACACTTGCTGTATAGACAAGGAGAACCTTGAGGAGCTTTCACAGGACATCCAATCAATGTATGCCTATTATAAAAATGCCAAAGTCTGTTATGCATATCTGCTTGATGTAGGCCAATCATCAGAAAAATATAGCCATCAAGCATTCTTTCATAGTGGTTGGTTCAAGCGTGGGTGGACCCTCCAGGAACTGCTGGCACCTCGGGCTCTAGAATTCTTTGATGCAAAATGGAATTATTTTGGCAGCAAAGAAAACCTCTCAGAGCCAATTTTTCAAGCAACAACAATACCCGATATCATTCTTTCTGGACAATTTCCAATCAGTGATGTACCAATGATGGAAAGGATGTGTTGGGCTGTGGCACGGCAAACAACTAAAGAGGAGGATCTAGCATATTGCCTAATGGGACTTTTGGGTGCATTCATTGAACCAAAGTACGGGGAGGGGATTGAGAGAGCATTTCAGAGGCTTGGGAAGGTGCATGTACAACTGCATCCAGAGAGTCAGGATGAACTTGGAACTGAGGGAGAAGGTCTTTATCGGAAAATTTGTGATGATCACAAAGGTGTTAAGAAGGTAAGAGATTCTGAGAATTACATGATTGTTGGCCACTAATCAAGTTTACAAAGTGGATTGAAGGCTGGTACTCCGACATAAACTGAAAAATATAAGGCCATCAATAACCTCCTTTTTTATAGGAGAATGTGAGACCATCAGTGGCTTTTGACATCACACATTCAGGGCGAGAATCTTTTCAGAGAAGCACATACAGATGGGAATCCTAATTGATTTGGAGAACAATGCTGTTACTACTACAGTTTTTTCATGATCAGAAATAGAACAGATTCATTAAGTGGTATGTGTGGGGTAAACCATGTACCACAAGATTTTACCTTCTGGATAGTATTTTTAAATAAATCCAGAGAATGAGACTTGTATTAATTATTTATAATCAAAGGAAATTCCAAATATTAAATAGGTAGATTTTAGTAAAAAGGAACTCTCCACCTATGAAAAGCAAGTGGGTCATCGTTTGCGCGCGTCAAGTACAAGGCCGTAAGCCATCAGTAAGTTATGCCAAAGATGCCAGATGATTTGCTCAATTGATTGGTCGAATACTGTACCATTTCATTCAATTCGCCACCCCTTCGTGACCGTGACCAGTGGAACGAAAATTTTTTTCGCCAAAAGCAGAGCGTGAGCCGTGACAGAGCCGAAAATTTCACAAAATTCGCGAAATTTTACCCTTTTTGGAAGTTTTGCGTGACAGCACTGGTCCGGAAAATTTGCCCTGGACCACCGTGACTGCGAACAGGTCCGAAATTTCGCAAATTTCAGGAGGCGCGTGACGCGTGACAAGCGAATCGAACGAAATGGTACAGTAGAGGGAACATTAAAATCATAAGTCCCATCGCTGTTTTCCTTGGGAGCAACAGTCGTCAGAAGACTAACAATGCCCACAACTATCACTGTGACTGAATGATCTAAACAGCATCTGAGAACCGTCTCAACTTTCGATAGTGATACAAGAACCCTTCTAGTTTCTTGACGCCCAAGCAAGACGCGACATATTGATTCAAAATAGTAAAGTACACACAACACTGTCACATTGTTAATGGACCATGCAAGATTTGAAGCTAGAATTCTCCCAGATCCAACTGATAAGTGAAAGAGCTATCATGTGATACCCAAAACTTTTCCGCAACCAACGAGCGCAGACGTATGGCCCATGCTGTTTCTGAAGCCGAGCACGCTCTCGCGCGAGCAGTAAAGCCAAAGTGCTGAAGCACACCCATTGCCGATGCAGCGTCGGGTCTTTCTGCGGTAAAGTGCAGCGAATTCGGGTCTGTTTGTCCGTCCGTTGTCAGTCCTTGCCTTCTAGAAAGAACCATGCCGACAATGACGTCTGGATCCGGTAGCTCTATTGTCGATCTTGAATACAGCTCGGTGAGAGTGAGGGTCAGACTTGTTAAATGAGGAAGGAGTGGGGTTATTGACACGTTCTCATTACCGAGATCAGCAGAAAGTGGTGAGAAAAGTGTCAGTGCCAAGAAGAAGTCGTTGTTAATGATATCACAGTCGATGTCCAAATCCAGATGCGTCAAGAAAGGGATCGAAGTGAATACATGTAATATCTGGTCAGCAGTGAGTGTACTGCCGGTGCTGAAATTAAACGTCCGAAGGCCTGGAGAATTTTGAAGCATGGTTTTCAAACTCTTCACCCACTCGGCAGTTTGATCTGAACTGTGTCCTGAGACGAGAGCGATGTCAACTTGGGTAGTGAGAGAAGGATATAACAAAGAAGGCAGGAGCTGCGATGGTACAAATATATCATCAATCACAAGCGAAAGTGATTTCAAGGTCAAAGAAGTGTTGATAGGCATCGGAGAAGAGCGAAAATCTTCAGAGTTGAAGCCAATGACAGTAGAAAGATGCTCTAGAGAGCGGAAAGATCTAGTAGTCCATTGTCCGTTTTCCCAAGAACGCGAATTTTCCGAGATTGACTGCAGTGAAGTTATTCGGTCGAATTTGATATCCAACTTCTCTAACAGCTGTTGCCGAGTGTTTGTCAACACCAATGTGCGTAACCGAGGGGTTTTGTTGGACAAACCCGTAATCCAGCTATGAGTCCGGAGGCCTGGAGGTAGCAACTCTTCATTCCACTGAAGATTGAGGTACTCCAAAGCGGGATAACAGATCTCGTGTTCGCTGACATACGAAGAATATCGAAGACACTCCAGGTCAAGGGAAACGCTGCGCCAGCAGGACCGCTGCCGGCGTAGTATCGATAAAAGGGAGCTATCCAGATTTGAGAGGTATCTCCGACTGTGATTCAAAGTCTTTACACTGACAGTTAATGGCAGATCATGTGAACGACTGAGGTAGAGTTTCAGTAAATTTCGAACCCCTTTCCCTCCCGGGCCACCTGTTTTTTAAGATGCGGTGTTAAGATGCGCATCTTGATGCATCTTATACGCATCTTAAATGCATCTTAATTTCGATGTGGCTGTGCAAAATGCATCTTAAATTTGACGTGGCTGTGTAATACCAATATTAATACTGTATTAATACTGTACGACTTCTCAGCAATGCTCATGGGTCATGGGCCCTTTGAGAATAACAACAAGTCACTGTGATAACACTGTCATGATGCCGATTATTGTACTGAAAATCTCTGAAAATCGTAAGTTTTCAACAAGTTTATTAAAAATTTTCTCTTGTCACACTGTTCCAGGCCAAATTATCAAGCAAAAACTTTGTTTACATGGTCACAAGTCCATATCAAAATGGTACAGTGCTGCAAGGTTTTGGCAAGTCTTGAAATTATTTGGACTATAGAAAATGGGATCTATTAAAAATATAGGAGAAAATAATGAATGCCGAGTGTGTATCGAAAGCCATTATCAATTCTGGTGGATACATGAAATACTTCAGTAGTCTGATGTATATTAATATATTCAGAGATACGGTCACCTTCTTGATTATCCATCATTCTGTGTTATGTTGATAATTTTTATTGATTGAAATACTTCACTATCATCAATCTCATTAGAATTCTTTGAATATAAACATTTCAGTGTCTTGGATGTGATTTACAAGGGTTTCATCATATCCTCAAATATTCTAGATGCACCTTGACACACCTTGAAAGCATCTCAAAGCATCTTGAAAGCATCTTAAGAGCATCTTAAAGCATCTTAAATGCATCTTAAGTGCATCTTAAGTGCATCTTAAAGCATCTTAAATGCATCTTAAAGCATCTTGAGGGCATCTTAAAGTGCACATCTTAAGTGCAAATCTCAATTGTGTCTTCAGTCCATTTTATATCCGCGGGTGACCGATATTTGGTCCGGCCGGATTTTCACCTTCCAAACCGACTCACGACTAGTTGCCTCGATCCGTTCGACTCAACGGCATGGTCAAAAAATCTGAAATTAGGTACAGAGGACAGTCAAATATTATAGATTATGTATATGTAATTATTTTGATATTCACGAAATTTTTTCATGGTATTTACACAAAAATGATAGTTGAAAATGGAAAACACATGGATTATACTTTTATCTGACAGACTCATTTTGTGAGCTTCTCTAGAATTATCATTTACATTGGTATAGGGTAGGAACAATGTCTAATCACCATTAATGTAATAAAAATACTGGTTGGATATGTCATGAATGCATCTTGAATGCATCTTAAATGCATCTCACGCGCATCTTGAGTGCATCTTGACATGCATCTTAAATTCCTATATGCCCTTCCCTCCCCGGGCGTTAAAATTATCATCAGCTCTCGACCGCAATACCACATATATCCTGCTCCATAATGACGGTCGTAACAAGGCAGTTTCGCGCCAAAAAGAACAAACTTGAGATAGGGAGAGCGTGTGGGCAGTAATATCGCATGTTGTGATCGTCAAGTTATATTCCCCCACTGCCCCAGTCGAGTATATCTGAGTTCACATCCATTGGTAACCTCCGAATCGGGGCGAGCATACCGCACTTGTTACCGATACATTTCTGCAACTCGGACCGTTTTTCCTTCAGTGATGCCAGAATGTTTTCTAGGCTCAAAATTTCAGCATCGTATTGATCCAAGTGCTTCTGAAAGTTTTCAACGGTGCGCCGAGTACTGGTAGCCTCTGTTGCGGATAGTGTACGCATTGAGCGCAGCTGTTCCAGCCCACTGGCAGCAGATGAGGTTGTATCGGGAGTCGAAATCTCTGCATTGCATCGATTGCATAGTCGTATACTTGACATGGGACGATGCGATAGAGAAATTGAACCAGACCTGTAAGTTCTAGAGAAGACAGTAAGATACTTTGCCTCCGTCGCATCCACGAGGGAACAAACGCACCAGATGAGTGGTCATTGGAACGGGAGCAAGTGGAGTCCAGGTCATTCAGGAGATTGGGAAGGATGTCGGGCACCTATCTGTCTTTCAACGGACGCCAAACCTCTCGATAGCCATGGAGCAGCAAAATATGACGGCAGAGGAACAGAAAAGGCGGAAGGAAAATGGTTTGTATTCTGTTATATTCAGAAGGCGATTGCAAACTCCCAGTATGTTTCATCCTTCATGACCGATTCCCTTTAGCTAGCTAACCATGAATCCAGGTGGTTTTTGGCAAGAACGCTATCCGAAATCTTTCTTTTCCGCGACACCCGACGAACGACGCCTCCATTTTGAGCAGACATGGTCACAGGGCGGTTTCAGCTTCCTTATCAATAATTATTTTGACTTTGGGACCAGTGACGAAGCAAACGCTGAAGTCTACGTGTTCTGGCGCCAGAAGGTTCATGCTCGAGCCGAGATCCTGGCACCAAAAGTCGCTCCCCATCCGCTTGGTGCTGAACGCCCAAGTCTAGAACAGACCTATTACGAAGTCTACAATCAGCCCAATGTGACGCTCACCGACCTGTCAAAATACCCCATTGAAGAGATTACTCCGAAGGGTGTCAAGACTGGTGATGGTGTTCAATGTTCATCATGACCTCGACGTACTTGTACTAGACTGGGTTCAATATCACGGCAACTATCACGCATATCGATGTCAGAGGGAAAGATGGACGGTCGCTGAAGCAGAAGTGGGCCGAGGGTGTGTATACATATCTGGCAATGTCGATAGGTTTCCCGAATCTGTTCTTCACCTATGGCCCCCAAGCGCCCACTGCGTTTTCTAATAGTTTTGCCATGTTGACTAAAGCTCGAACCTACTCTTCGATTGAATGTCGTCGGGAAAGGAATAAGAGGCACGGATTCGACTCACTCTCGAACGATCTCTACGATGTACTGTTCAGGAGGCTGACGGTTGAACAAATACCCACAATTACGAATAGGGGCTTTCATTACCGAGATTCATGTACATATCTGCCAGAAAGATGGGGTTCAAAAGATAGATGCCTGTTCTTAAAAATACCTTCTGACTAGTACTCGTGACAGCACAAAAGGGAAGATCTGCTGAAAGTAGGTATTCATCTTTCCCCACCATGTATTTTTGGCAGAACGACTCCCAGCAGGTTTCCAAAGTCCCTTGAGCTCACCTTCCTGTCAGCCTTACTTTTAGCTAATGCCGACAGCTCGGATGTTGACGTTGAGATGTTACGAGAGTGGTCATCACTGGCTTTGTGAAGCTCTCTTGCCAACCCGAGTGTAACGACCACCACTTAGGCTTTATTACACAGAGACCAAGTTGATACTCCTTCTATCTCAATAAGCCGTGATTTCGAAAGATCTTTACAATTGCACTTGTTATCTTTAAAAATACAAAAGATATGGAAAAGTACATAATTCTTGATTAGGAGGAAGTACTGGTAGTGTTTGGCTCCACACTCGGGGTGACATCCAAAAAGACTTGGTTCACCTTGAAAGCTCTTCTCGGGTCGAAGAAACCGTGGATGCCTCCAGGTAGAGTAGGGGGTTTGAGAGAAGAATCGTCTTGAACACTATCGTAAATGTTGGTGAGCTCTACTGAACCCCTTCGTCGGAAACTTTGAAGTCATGCAAAAAAGAACTTACAAGATGTTAATGGACGAGGTGACCTGTCTCTGTTGAGGTGCACCAAGAACCAAGAGAGCTTCCCCAATTATAGCAGTATAGAAAAGACCTGCTTCACCGATAAACTTATATATCGAAATCGAAGAAGTAGTCAGAGAGTTATGTCACAAGAAGTAATATAATGGAGAATGGAGGGGGCTTTGTAGTACTTACCGAAGATTGTACTCCAGACGCATCAGTCCCAGGAACTTGAACAGTTCCATTGAACACAACTTGAGCACCCGTCTCTCTGAACGCTTCAGTCTGCAAACGCGTCTTGTACTCGTCCCGACTGATCTTCTTTCCGTTAAACGTGATTTCGGCGTCCTTGGCTACGAACGCGTCGAACGCGCCGTCAAAATCTGCCTCATTAGTAGCCTGGACTATAGCCCGAATATGGTTCTGAGCCCATGAGCCTAGCTGAGGGAGAACGATGGCAGTGGACATTATGGATGTATGTGATTTCGGATGTGTGTGAGAGAGAGAGAAAGAGTTATTGACAATGAGGGAGACACAATGGCAGACTAGCTGTCTGTTTTATACTACCGAGCACGAGCAGTGTCACGGACATGTCGACGTAAAAGACAATGAAGCCGGGGATGGACTCCTAGGGTGGGAGTTGACACTGACACTAAAGTTCCAGAGCCCCAACTCATTTAGTGTTAATTACAGGGTAAGGCTGAATTGCGTGTGGTACAGCAGCGGGATCTTGCCCGTAAAGTTCGGGCTACTAGTTGCAAGCGGCGTAGAATCTAGAGCGGGGTCGGCCGGAAATGCATTCTCTGACTGCTTCGGACATGTCCTAGCAGTGCCTCAAAGAATGAGTCAAAAATAGATCAAGCCAGTGCTGAATTCAGTACCAAATGTCGAGGAGTTACAGTGTTTTACGAGTATCTGCATACCTATATCATCCGGTCCGCACAAGAGTAATAGAAAAAGAATCGGGATCCTTAATGAAAACCGTGTACTATTACTGCGCATAGCGCTGTAAGCCAGAAGAAACGAGATTCGGAGAAGAGAGAAAAGAACTTTATCTCAGTTTATCCCAATATTTGTCTAAATCCAAGTTTAATCATCAAGCAACTCGTCCTCCTCTGCTTCTCCAGGTCGGGTCAAGTCGTCTGTCACCATCCCCACAACCATGTCAACAGCGGCTCGAGACATGCGAGGCATAGCTCCGGGGCGTAGCAAGGGGTGATTTTCAGCTTTTAGGTCCTCTTCTCCATCCTCATCCTGCTCAACCTCTTCATCGTCACTTCCAGCAGCTTCTTCCTCATCGCTGTCCCCATCTGCATCTTGTTTATCATCACCGTCACCGTCACCGTCTTCGTCTGAAGCACCACTTCCTCCAGAATCGTCGTCGTCAGATTTCATAGCGAAATCGCCATCCTCTTCGTCGTCCGAGTCCATGATCATCTGACTGATTGTTGTAGGGCCTGACATCAAGGGAGTCGCAGCAGCAGCAGCGGTTGAAGCCGTCGTTTCCCCCTTCGCAGCCGACTTACTTGTACCGGCCACACCCCCACTTTTGCTACCCCCAAAAAGATGTCGGTGGTTCTTTATCCATCTATTAATCCCATCCTGTTCCTTTCCATCAATGAGAGAAAACTGCGACTCCTCTCCCATATCCTCCTCACCCTCAGCTAGCTCGCTCTCTTTTGATTTCCTCACCACGATGAGCGTCATCGTTCTTCCGGTCGCTGACATCATTCTCAACCCTTCGTCTTTGTTGATTAGGTTCTCTGCCGCGAAGAACTCGCATGGTTTGGATTCGCCCCATAGAATCCCTTCGGACATGAACCACAAGTTTCCAGCTTTAGCTCCACGGTAAGCTTCGACACCTGGAACACCGTCAGGAGCGTTTCCGGGTAAAGCGCTCTTGAAAACGTTGACAGAGGGCTCATAGATAGGGAATCCGAGATGGGAGAGGAAGAGACGGATAGTTGGAAGAGTCTCGTCTCCTTTCTTGATAGATAGAGTAGTACCGTTAGAATCAGTTGCTGAAAAAGGTGACGTGGCTACTGCGTCGATTCCGAATATGATTTGTCGATTGTTTTGTGAAGACGCGGCAGCCTTGCCTTTTTCTTTCTCTGGGACGTCGGTGGAAATTAAAATGACAGTCCAGTGTGGTTTTGTTTTTCCTCGGGTTGGAACGACGAAGCCCCGACGAAGTGAGGAAAGAGGGACGGTTGCTTCGACAGCATGAGATGTTGGATGGTAAAGTTTAATGACAGTTTGGTGGATAGTGATATCCACTTTTTTACGAACAGGAGAAGTGGCAGAGATGGCGTGTAGTGTGAATAGAGAAGGTTCGTCTTCAGCATCATTTGAAGTATTCACGTCAGCCTTCAAACGCTTGTTGCTTCCCTGATTATCAGCGTCCTCTCTCTGCCTCTTGTTATTCCCATTCGTGCTCAGTTCAGCAAGTCGAGCACGGACAATCCCTTGCTTGTCAGCCCACCCGTTCTCCGAGCTTGAATGACTGCTGTGTTCCGCGCCGGATATAAACCGTATCAAGTTTTCGAGCAGCAGTTCATTCGTAGGCGAGCTACAGAGTTGTTGGAGCGCGCCTGACATGTTTTCGGGAAGACATGTCGTGACGACGTGAAGAAAGGGTGTTTTGGAATCCATTTTGGATATCAAAACCGAGGTTTGATAGGATGTACCAGTTGATTCAAGAGGGAAAAAATGGTTCAGTTAAGGGAAGCCTTGGCGTTATGGATAATAGGGAGTGGAAGACGAACAAACGCGTCACGCGGGTCTGACGCGTTTATAATTTGTGTTGGCTGTTACCGCATCTCTATACAAAAATCTGCTTAAAAGAATTTTGTGGGGCTTAAGCTGTACGGCTACATGTTTCAACTCCATTGCGTGATAGTCATCGAGCTCTTGTTCCCAGTCTTTGAGCTTCTATGCCGGCGGTTTTTTCCCGGTTATCACCTTGCGTTGATATTTAAGAAACGAAGACCTAAGTAGACGCCCCAGTTCAGCCTCAAAACCCCCCGAAATGCTGTACCCAATCGTCAACTTCATGCCCTCAGTCACGAATGTCCTCCCTTTTCTGATTCTAACCCTACCAACAATCCTCCTGCCAGCTTCCGCTTCCACCACCACCACTTTCGGCCCTTTACCATCAACCTTAATCGTGACCTATCCCATCTCCCCCGTCCGGGTCAACTCCTCTTTCTTTTTCCAATACCAGGATCCGGAATTGGCGGGCCCTCCTTCTGTCACATACAGAGGTGTTGAGAGAAGAATTGATGCCACGCTCATCTACCCAAACGGAACCCAACTCCTCGTCCTGAACCAAACCGAACCAAACGTTGACCCTCGAACACCCATCCAAGGTCCTTTACCTCCTCCTACAGAGAGACAATGTTGGTTCGATGAGTCCGCGTTGGACCAACCTGCTTGGACGGATGGTGGAGAGGGAGAGTACATTTTACGTTGGGACATTCAATACGCCATTTCATCTGATCCTTCTCAATCAAACGATACGTTCTGTGGTCCGGGTCCTTATTCGACTCAGACTTTTGCCTTGAACGCTACGGTGACCGTGGTCGGTCAGGAAAGGTTTACTTCTCTTACTTCCACGGGGTCGACCTCCGGTACTGCGTCGGCTCCGGCGATCCACAGCTTGGACGCCGTGACTTCGTCTGCTGCTGGAACTGGTGCTGGAGCCAGTACTCCTACTGGAACGACGCAAATCGTTGCCGGTGTAGCATACACGACTCACACGACGACTTTATCGACTCAGCCTACTGGTCAAGTTCCTATCGTTGAGACTTCTGGTGCCAGTAGCTTAACTTCGACTTTGCTGTTCCATCGATGATGACGTGGATTGGGGTCTTGCTGTCAGGAATACATATATGACAAAGGATAGTTTGTTAAATGACAAAAATTTCAGGTTTTGCACGACGTACCTGGGGTTTAGAAATGCTCGCCTT
Source organism: Dendrothele bispora CBS 962.96 (assembly GCA_004369135.1). Lineage (NCBI taxonomy): Eukaryota > Fungi > Basidiomycota > Agaricomycetes > Agaricales > Dendrothele > Dendrothele bispora. Next base: position 33,121 of record ML179187.1, on the reverse strand, counting down.
TACCTTCTGGTTTGGAACCCTAGATGAACAATCAAGGGAGGTAAAGGCGAATATAGTCACGTCCATGTCATGTCTAAAACAGTAGCGTCTGTTTGCCTTGAAAAAGTGCGAAACCCATGTGTTATGCAATAACCGAAAATTATACAATGCGTTGGGCTCATGCAATAATCCTAATTATTTGTTCATACACTGTAAACACGATTCCTCCGCTCATCTAATCATATGTGGGTAGATGAGAGATCAGAAGATCAGGTTTTGAGGAATCAAGAGCGAGAGAAAAGGGAAAAAAAGAGAGAAAAGAAATGAACAAGAGTAAAAAAGACTCACCACCAACCTAGCCAACCTCGGCGTCGTTCCAGTCCAAAACCTCAATATCCCTCCCTCCGTGAATATCCTATACGCGCAATGGAAAGAGTTTTTGTACTGTTGACGAGCTTCGAGCGACTGCATTCGGGTTTTGACGACGCTGTACCAGAGAGAGGGAGAAACGGAGGCGACGGGGAAGTTAGCTCGGGAGGAAGGAAAAGAAAAGGCAAGTCAAAATACTCAACTCTAAAGGCATCGTCGTATACACCGTCACCAACCCAGCAACTGCCCCAATTCCAAACGTGATCGTGCTCGGTAACTGTTGACTTGGTCTAGCTCCTGCAGCACCTTGAACGACTTGCTTGAGCGTTGAATAAGTCGTGAACCGGATGGCTGAGTTGGCTCCTTGACGCATCATCTACCAAAAAGAAAAATTTTCGTGGAGGAAGGGAAGGGAAAGAGAAGGAAGGAGAGAGGGAAATAGGCATTGCGACGGGTGAGTGTTGTTTTTATGGGGAAGTAGCATAATGATATACGAAAAGGATTTGGGAAAGAATTGAAATGACAGCGGGAACCACTCACGACTGGAAACAGACCCCTATAGATTCCCAGAAACCCTTCTTGCCTTGCTATTGACACCGTGCCGTGCACAAGTCTTCGTTATTGGGGATTCGGTCGGTGGGCGTTGTCGATGAGTTTCGTTCTACAAAAATCAAGAGGAAGAGGAGGAAGGGACAAGTGAATTGGATTAACGTCGACATGGGTATAGGCGTAGACAAAGAAAAAGAAAAGTTAAAGAAGGGAGAACGCACTTGATCGTCTCACTAGGCGTAACAGCAAAGACAGCTTCCATCATACCTGCTAATAAACTCCGTGGGGCACTGAGTTTGCCCTAGACGCCAACGATAATATCATCAGCATATTGGACACCTCACGTAGAATAGCTCCCGAAAAAAGCAGAAAAAGACTCACCTCCTTATCCACCAACTTACTCTTAAACCAATCATAACTCAAAAACCTCACTCTTCCCTATTTTGTCCCCCAATATCTCCCTTTGTAGATCTCCTTTGTCGATCGCTGAAAGGTAGGTGTTACAGAGGAACGATACGCCAAAGGAGCATAGGAAGAGGATCTGTCCAAAGAGTGTCGCTTGTGGGATCACGAAAATCTGAACCAGGAGTTGAACCATTAACAGTAGGCAGCAAGCTCCTACGACAAAGTAATCATTCCATTTGACCCAGGCTGGTAATTCAACCGAAATAGATCCTCGGGTTATTCGGGAGGTTTATTTCTCTTCCCCTAAAACGATTATTATATCGTCTCCCATCGTCATAGGACCGTCACCTGGTGGAGTTTTTGTGGCGGGTTGGCAAACTCGACCATGATCTTTCCTGAGCCAAGAACAAGACACGCCACGCCATTGGCTACGATCCCTAGGAGAATCAAAGAGAATGCGTACCAGTCTTCAGATAGACCGCTAATGATGCAAGCGGCAAGACTAGCTAGGACTGTAGCTGCGTTAAGCCAGAAGACATCCACTCCACACTGCATTTTCCTGGAGAACAGGTATCCCAGATGCTCAGTGCGATTCATCAGGGCTCCTGTCTTTGCACCTAAAAAATCGGGACTTATCCCCCCAGACCTCCGCCCAGATTGAAGACTTCGTGAGGTTCGAGAGAGGCATCAGGGTAAAGCCCTCTCCATATTCGGAATTTCGCTAAGCGTCCGTAATGTTTGGCCATTCGAAAACTACCGGGGGAGTTGTAGAAACCCAGGAATCTCCTGCCCTGGTGGTATTGGACCGTGTTCATGACGACGACGGCGCCACCAAAGAAACCGGCTAGACCAGAAGCGTTGAGTTGGAATCGAGGGTGTTGGGGAGAATGTCTTGGGCAATTTCACTGTTCAGTGGCAGTGTTCAGGCAATTTCGTTCGGAGGTCACGCGGTCACGTGTCACGCTCATTTTCGCGTTGTTTGTTACCACGGGACAGAAACAAACATTGGAAGAAGCCCCTCTTTTTCGATCCACCACCATGCCCGTTCTTGTCCCCGCCAATCAAGGAGGCATAGCATTGCCGCCAAACCCAACAAACCCACCAAGTCCACAGGATATACTATCAGCCAAGCAATATTCCACCAAAGTGTATACGGCGCACGGTAAGAGAAGAGTCCACTTGTATTTTCAGTTTTCAGTAACCTCGATGTAGAAAATGGAAGCACCAATTCTCCCACAGCCCTAGATGTCGCCGAGGCTGAAAAATATTTTTACACCCTTGTCGCTTCCAGTGCTGCAGAAGGTATAAGACTTGTATTCTTTTTCATCTCCAGTACTGACATTCCTTGTAGTGGCTGCACCTCCTTGGTTCGGTCCAGCTTTAGCTGACGCTCTTGCGCCGATTAATCAAAATCTCACTCAAAATCTCAATCGAATCCACCAACGGCTGGACAACCTTGAGGCTGGTCAAAGGGCTCTCCGTTCAGACTTAGACAAGGTGAAAGTACTTTCTTCAAGATAACTTTATGTACTTATTCTCTTTAACAGGCATATAACACGACAGCAGGACATGGTCTCCGTTATCCCTACCGTGTTATCAAATTTCATGACGATTCTTCCCCAGTTGATCACGTAAGTAACACATTCTCTTTTTTGTGTTGCTCTAATTCAAACGATGCCTAACCAGAATCTCCCGCCGCTGCGTAACGTCAATGATATCAACCTACTCTCCCATGTCCATGTGACTGCCTATTTTAACCACTATGCCCTCCCGAACACTCCTGATCTGAGTGACGACCGCAAGAAGCAGATGATTGCCAACCATATAGGGTGCCGAGAACCTGTTGTTTAACCATGATCAGACTTGTTATTGTACCATCACGGTAGTTTCGTTCCTTGCAATTAATTCTGTTGGATCATTGTCCATTCTTGTACTTCTGGCCTGGGATAACTTCGAGACCGCCTTTCAAAGGGCCCCGAAATAAACCTGACAACAGTTGGACCAACCTGCTTGGACGAATGGTGGAGAGGGAGAGTACGTTCTTCGTTGGGACATCCAATACGCCACTTCCTCTGATCCTTCCCAATCAAACGATACATTCTGTGGTCCGGGCCCTTATTCAACTCAGACTTTTGCCTTGAACGCTACGGTAACCGTGGTGGATCAGGAAAGGTTTACTCCTCTTACTTCCACGGGGACTACCACTGCCGGTAGTGGTACCGCGTCGACTCCGGCGATCCAAAGCTTGGACGCCGTGACTTCGTCTGCTACTGGAACTGGTGCTGGAGCCGCCAGTACTCCTACTGGAACGACGCAAATCGTTGCCGGTGTAGCATACACGACTCGCACGACGACTTTATCCACTCAGCCTACTGGTCAAGTTCCTATCGTTAAGACTTCTGGTGCCAGTAGCTTAACTTCGACTTTGCTGTTCCATCCTATGATGATGATGACGTGGATTGGGATCTTGCTGTCAGGAATATATATATGACAAAGGATAGTTTGTGAATGACAAAGTTTGCACGACGTACCTGGAGGGTTGAAAAACGCTCGCCTTTACCTTCTGGTTTGGAACTCTAGATGAACAGTCAAGGAGGTAAAGGCGAATACAGTCACTTCCATGTCATGTCATGTCTAAAACAGTAGCACCTGTTTGCCTTGAAAAAAGTAACGAAACCCATGTGTTATGCAATAACCGAAAGTTTATACAATGCGTTTGGGCTCATGCAATAATCCTAATTATTTGTTCGTACACTGTAAACACGATTCCTCCGCTCATCTAGTCATATTTAGAAAGATGAGAGGTCAGAAAATCAGGTTTTGAGGAATCAAGAGTGTAATAAAAGGAAAAAGAGACAAAAGAAAAGTAAAAAAAAAGACTCACCACCAACCTAGCCAACCTCGGCGTCGTCCCAGTCCAAAACCTCAGTATTCCTTCCTCCGTGAATATCCTATACGCGCAATGGAACGAATTCTTGTACTGTTGACGAGCTTCGAGGGACTGCATTCGGGTTTTGACGACGCTGTACCAGAGAGAGAGAGAAAGGTTATGAACAGGGAGTTAGCTCGGCAGGAAGGAAAAGAAAAAAAAGCCAAGTCAAAACTACTCAACTCTAAAGGCATCGTCGTATACACCGTCACCAACCCAGCAACCGCTCCAATTCCAAACGTGATCGTGCTCGGTAACTGTTGACCTGGTCTAGCTCCTGCAGCACCTTGAACGACTTGTTTGAGCGTTGAGTAAGTCGTGAACCGGATGGCGGAGTTGGCTCCTTGACGCATCATCTAACCAAAAGAAAAAGGAAATTTTCGTGAAGGAAGGCCCAAGGGAAAGAGAAGAGAGGGAAAAAGAGAGAGGGTAAGAGGGGACATTGAGACAAGGTGAGTGAGCGTTTTTACGGGAGGTAGCGTATATGAAAAGGATTGAGGAAATGAAAGGGAAAAAAGACGACAGAGGGAACCACTCACGACTGGGAACAGACCCCTATAAATCCCCAGAAACCCCTCTTGCCTTACTATTGACACCGTGCCGTGCACAAGCCCTCGGTATTGGGGATTCGGTCGGTGGGCGTCGTCGATGAGTTTCGTTCTACAAAAATCAAGAGAAAGAGGAGGAAGGAGACAAGTGGATTGGGTTAACGTCGATATGGGTATAGACGTAGACAGAGACAAAGAGAAAGAGAAAGAAAGAGGAAAGTCAAAGAAGGAAGAACGCACTTGATCGTCTCACTAGGCGTAACAGCAAAGACAGCTTCCATCATACCAGCTCCCAGACCCGCTAATAAACTCCGTGGGGCACTGAGTTTGCCCTATAGACGCCAAACGATAATATCATCAGCATACTAGACACCTCACGGAGAACAACTCCCTCAAAAAAGCACAAAAAAAGCACAAAAGCACTCACCTCCTTATCCACCAACTTACTCTTAAACCAATCATAACTCAAAAACCTCACTCCGGCTTTCGCAGCGTTCCCGATCACCAAAGCTCCGCATCCTGAATAGAGTCCTGTTATGCCGTGTTGGGATAGGGTCGAGCGAATGATTTGCAGTGGGGGTTCTTTCTGTTTGTTTTCGAAATGGGATTTTGAGATGAGTATGTTTTTGGTTGAGAGGAAGAGGAAGGAGGAGAGCGAAGGACGCGTTGTGTTTGATCCAGAAAATAGAATAAAAAAACGTTACATACCTTTCCGCCAAACTGACTCCTTGTTTTGACGAACTCGGCTGGGAAGGTGGCGAACCTGTTACAGAGGGTTCGTTGGAAACGAGTTTGTTGTTGTTGCAGAGTCCGGATACCGATACGACATGAGACGATACGATTTCGATTTGTCGGAATCATGAAGGGGTTAACGGTTTTCGGACACAGAAGTCAGACCGATACCCGATACACAGCGGAGTGGGAAGCAGAGTGGGACAGAGAATGGGAAAAAAAGGCCGTCAGCACGAGCAACGGGCACACACCACAAGGGACGAACGGATAAGGATAATTGTTGTGTAGACGTACGCTTCGATTGCACCAGCAGTCCCACCAGCAATCCTTCAATTCAGGAATATGTAGATCCAAAACGGTAAAACGGTTTGATCATAGGTTGAACGGTGGTCCGAAACGAGGAACGCAGAAACCGCAATTTTTTCCAAAAAAAAAATGCCATTATTTTTGAGTTAAGCCAGAGAGTGTTGGATTTGTATCGAGACACATGTAGTTTGTTGTACAATCCCGACCAGCGAGTTTGAAATGGTCGCACCGCGTCAAGTTGAAGATGACGAGGGGACAAGGCAAGACAGAACAGGGAAAGGAGATGTAAAGTAAATAGTAAGCGCGATGAAACGGTCAAGAGAGAGAGAGAGAGAGAGAGCGAAAACCAAAACCAAAACCAAAACTCAGCGAAACAAACACACAATCTAAATGCCAACTTTTATAGTACTTACAGCGAATGAATAGGTTTTTCTCTCTTGACCGACGTCGACATGTTTTTTTCTCTTTCTCTTTTCTCTTTCCTCTTCAATTCAGAATTCGAGGCTTGCAGCCGTGACAGAGGGGTTGTTCGTTGTTTAGCGGATCCGGATTGTTGAAAAAGCTGATAGGTGAGAGAGAACAGAACTGAGAAGAGAAGGTCCAAGGGAAGAACGTTTTCGGTCACTGCTGGCGCTGGCCCCTGGTTGACTGACTGGTGACTGGGTTGACCGGGAAATAGAACCGTTAAAGTAAGAGGATCCTTTCCGTGAGAAGGAAATTACCGACGTGGACGCGACTCCAGCGGCTACTTTAGTACTTAGTTCGTATACTAAACCTGACTCTGAACGCGTCCGGGCCAACGCAGGCGCGTATGCATAAATTTACGATCATAGGTACATAGAGAGAACGTCGAAATAAGTAGGGTAGATAGTTGTATGTACTTATGCTCTATATCTTCATGTAATAAACATCACCTACTAGTTCATTACCGTCTATGATCATCATCATATGAAACTGTACTGGTTGGGAGGCTCTCCTGCAGGGGACTTCAAGGATTATCTTGCTGTGCCACCCTGCTTCTTAGTTGTTCGAACTAGTTGTCAGATCTAGAGAAGAAACGACTCAATCGGAGATGAGCTAGGGTTAGTATAGATACCATACTATATGCTCTAAGAGAATCAGCTTCAAGATGGTCAAATCGAAACCACTCAACTAGTCTGACCGAAAAAATACGGTACTGCGAAAGCAAATAGATGACATTAAGAATCGGGGTGATATTCATACAAGTAGAAGTTTAAAAGGTTCAAAGATTGACTTAGCACCAAAAGCATAGAGTATAACGACCCATCGTCCAAAAATTGTTCTCGCCTCCTCCTGCTTCAAATCTAGAAATGATTGAAGTCCCTTCAGAAAGTTCCTGCATAACGTTCATGGTTGAAAAATGTACAAATGTGCAAAAAAGTTCATTATGACCAAGATATCCGAGTCTGCATGTATAGTCTTTCTGTCCTTTTCGGAATCACCAGACCAAAGAAAAGATCGTTCAAAAGGTGATGGATAACTGTTCGAAACTGTATACTCAGTACCAAAAAAATACACGAACATTAATCAATCATACCACATACCATTTTTCACCTCGCAGACTGTAAAGCATCCAAAAGTCCCTCCGGAGAAGGTTTCGTCGCGACCGCATCCACTTCCAACCCCAACTCCTCTTTCAAATGCGCGCTCGTCGTCTTCCCGATCGCTACGATCCTCTTGTTCTTGTTCCATACCCTCTTTTCGGATTGGAGAAAGGGTAAAACGAAAGAAGCGGATGAGGGTGCGAAGAATGTTATCCACCAACCCTCTTCTTCTGCTGCTTCTTTTTCTCCCTCTTTACCTTCTCCTTCTTCACCTTCTTCATGTCGCCGTCCATGATGATGAGGCCAACGATCCAAAGTCAACGCTAAATCATCTTTAAACGACAAACACCCCTTCGTCCCATAAACCTGCAACTTCCTCAACCCAATACCCTCACTCCCCAACATCCCAGGCAAAACCTCCCTATTCTTATCCCCAGTAAGATACAACAACTTCCTCGGCCTCGGTTGTTGACGTATAATAAACCTCGCCAGTTCTTCTGCGTTACCTGCTTCGTCTGCTCCTAGGATCAACGAGGGGTCGGGTGAGTAAGGGGAAGAGGAATGGGAGAAGTAGATTTGGAGGAGAGCGTTTCGGGTGGAGGTGCCGATGACGTAGAAGGGGAGTTGGATGGGTGTTGGGGTGGATGCGGAGGAGGAGAGTTGGTCGACGACGAGGGACCAGGCGTCGCATGCGCGGGAACTGGTCATGATGATTCCGTCGATTTTGTTGGAGTTTGAGTTTTCGTTGTCGTTGTTCAATGAGGACGTTGAGTTTTCTTCTTCTGGATATGGATCGAAGGAAGAGTTGTTGGTGGTTTGGGAGGCTTGGTCGTCTTCTTCTCTCACTAGCTCACTCATAACCTCGGAAAGCTCCTCTAGATTGACTAGCGCGGTCTCCAACACCGGTACGCATACAGCGTTCCATCGAGTATTGGCGAACGCGGAGAGGTATTTGTCTGATGAAGGGTTTTCTGGGTCGTCAGGTGCTCGGAGGAGGAGGACGTTGGTGGGGTTGAAACTGTTGTTGTTGTTGTTGTTGTTTGAGGCCATAAAGTGTAGGTAGTAATTCTGATATTGAGGGTATTAATTGAAAGCTTTTAAGGTAGTAAAGAGACCAATGTCGGAAGAAGGGACGCTTGCCCTCAGGCTCTGATGTGGATCGATGATGGATCGATGATATCACCAGGACGGAGATGATCACGAGTTTTTTGGCCCCAACGCTTCCCTCGCAATTGCTCAAAGCTTCGTTAAGTATCCACTTAGCACTAGATATATCGATGAACGTTCGAATGTTTGAAGTACTTCGACGGTTCTCGGGTTGCTTTAGCCTACGCCAAATCCGACTAGATTACATGCATAGGAGTAATGCAATGATCTATACTCAGTTGCACTCTCTATAAGTCAACTTGTATATACCACGGATACAGTACCGTAGACCGAAGTTAACGTTTAGGCTTTTTGACGTTGCAATTTGAAAATGTTCGAGAAAATTAACACCTTTAATTATAAAAAAAGGCAAACAAGTTAAACATAAACCGCCAGCGCCTTCATACTAGTACACCTAGCTATAGGGGCTTTTGTGCACATATAAGAACAAAATCAAAGAAAAGTGTACCCTCATTCCATTCCTTCTTCAACTCCTCAATCAAACCCTCATACTCCTCTCCACTCCCAACAATCCCAAAACCCTCGTTCTTCATAATAGCCGGTTTCAAGCTCCTCAAAAACCTCGAAATCACATCCGATCCGATACTTCCACCTCCATCCTCGTCCGAGTCATCATCATTAGCGTTCAAAGGGTATTTTCTGAATTCCATATACACGTTTACGAATTTGATGTGAGTCAAGCCGCCAAAAGAATATTGAGGCTGATACAAATGTTGCTGGAAAGCTGGCCAACGCAGCAATAGCAAGTAATGTGTAACTGTGGCTACCAACTTCAGCACCAGCTGTAGATGTAGATAAGAGCGACAAAATCTTGAATAAATAAGACTTTACATGTACAATGGTTTGCTTACTTTTTGATATTTTCCAAATCACATTTGCAGCTGATTGCCCTCCAATCAAAGGAATTGCAAGTGGAGGAAAGAAGCCAGATATCATATATTGAGAGAAGAGATCCTAAGGTATAAGAGAGATCATCAGGTAAAATCTTGACCAGACACAAGAAAACATACAGTGATGAAGTCAATGATGAACACTCCTCCTATATCTGAACCCGGACTCGGATGTTCCCCAAGTTGAATAACACCCGATAGCCTGGTGGGTGGAGTGTCAGTTGTCTTCAGGAAATTTTCTGTAAGGTTTATCATGTTGTGGTACTGGACATTGATTAACAGGCAAGCGAAGTAGGCACCCGAAACCTGAGCAATTATGTATCTCCAAGAAATTTTGCAAGCTGAGTCATATTTTTTACAAATAATTATAAGTCGAAAATTAGTTCACCTTATGGCTTCAAGGGGAGGAAAAACTCCCTTGTACACAAGGAAGAATGTAGTACCAGGGTATAGTTGTCCCCCAGACACTGGTTGTGCAACGCTGAGCTTAAACCAGAACCCCCCTGCAAGTACACAAAGGACCAGGGCAGCCGCAATACAATAGGCTGCGAAGCAGAAGTTATGATAGGTGTCAGTGAAACAAATGGAAAACGGGATGTTGTTCATGACTGACAGGTTAATTCTTCTTCTGCATCAGTAATTTCACAGTTTTATAGGGTGTATAGATGTATAGTCAGTATAGATTATTCAAATCTCTATACATCTTGTCTATGTATATGTATCATGACATTGTGTATAGAGATCATAGAAGACATAGGTATACATGTCACTCTAAATAAATCATTATAAGTACTGATTATGAGTGAACAAATTCTAAATTTCAGTCTAACATTACATCTGAAGGTGCATTGTCATTAATTTTAAATAAGTAAACCCAACTTAAGTACCAAAGGGTGTATTGATTCTAGTATTGAACTGTTAACATACGGGTACTACTCTACTAAGTACACAAGATCTAGAAGTACATCAATTATATATAAATCTATGTTTCAGTAAGCTTTGAGAATGTGTCCAGCTTGGTACAAGCTATCACATAATTATAGTCTGGTGCAAGACTCGGAGGGGTGCAAGATTTTCGAGGCAGTCAGAGTGCCCGCCGGTTCAGGAGTTTAATTGCCGCGGTCACGTGATTAAATTAAAACGGAGTTTCAAAATTTTTGTTGATCAACTTCAACTTCCCGTCTCCTTTCCCTTCATCCCGCCCAGTCACTGGCATCAACGCTTCTCCAAGTGTAGCGTTCCTCGGTAAGTAATTTATCTTATACTTACTGCTACTGTCAAACACTATTAATGGTCGTTAGCGAGATGACTTACAGGAACATACGGTGTCATGGTGGATTTCGAGTTCAAGTAGTAGACAATTGCCGCCTTACGTGCTTATCGAAGCGACTTTGCCAAGCAAGCCCTCAAATTCACAGAGCAGAAGATGGATGAGGACGTTCCTGAACGGACTGTATCGGGGAGAAAGGTTTGGGTTACAAAGCAGTTGGCCGACATGGGTATTCTAAATGAGTACCCAGGAGGTGTGTTGTCCTTTGCATTTCAGTGGAAAAAATTGTCGCTAACGCATTATACCCTTATCATATACCCTCATAGACCAAAAAGGACCACAGCGGACTGTTCAAGAGTGCTGTTGTCTCGCAAACTATTGCATGGCGTTACCACAAAGTCAAGCCTGAGGACAGCCCGAAACATACACCCATCTGGTACCCTTGCATTGGCTGCTGCTGCGGTGTGTCTGCTGTTTTTTTTTTCTATTCACCCAAATAATAACGTTACTTTTGACAGATTAAACGCGCACTCGTAATGTGGAAAGAAGCGACCAAGCCCGACACCGAGCAAGCATCTGTCCGAGTCCATACCAAGGCGAGTTCATTTCCACTGATTATTAATTTTTTGTTCGAAAGAGAGTTTTTAGGGGTACTATATGTACTATATCTCAAAGCTGTACCCGTTGTATGTAGTAGATCCTGAATTTATGCCGCTGTTTTGTATGCCTGCCAGTGTATAGAGTGATCAGAATAAGTATAGAAACCATATAGAAGTGATTTAAAAAAGTATAGATAGTAGCAATGGTATAGTGATTGACATATGTATAGAATATTATTTCTATACATCGGTATAGGGAAACGCATGCCCCCCTTCTACTATGCATCCTGAGCCAGCATAGAGAACATAGAGCTATGTACCCTATACCGTGCTATACTGTCCTATAAACTTGCTAAATTACTGATGTGGCAGTAAAGGGTCGAGAATGCGGATAAGCGCAAAGCCAATACCTGTTTATTCATGAGTCCAATTTCAATGAAATTCTCAATGTCGCGCACTAGCATAGACATATAAGAATGATCCAATCTACAACCCTCGGTCAGTCAAGTATGTCGTTTTAAGATGATTTTTTTACTAACAAATTCAACAGAGCACCTTGCAGCCCAATAGACACTATAAGGCTCCCATACGGAGGGGTCAGTAAACGGGAGGCTCTGGATATTGCTGGGCTGATTGTTCAAAGGCATGTGCATGAGACGGGTACGACTCTACGAGACGGAACTATTTGCTACGTTCTTTATATCAACCTGAATCTCGGGATTGCCTAATTAGTGTTAATGAACATCAAAGTTCGAGGGTTCTTTTTGACAGAACGTTGGAGTGACTTTGAATGCCAGTACTCTTCTCTGGACCTTTTGAATACATACTTAACCTATGTAATAGTAACAATGTGCCGAAAGACCTTTCTTGAGGGGACACCTGGGCCATTTCGCAACGGCAAGAAATCGCCTGTCCACTAGAAAGCCATCAGAGCTTTACTTATTCTATAATTGTTGAAAGGGGTTACATAAAAACATATGGGATTTTTACGTCTAAGTCTTGTTTATTTAATCGGAGGGGATCAGAGGGGAAAAATGTTGATTCACCTGAACCTGTTGCTAGTAGATCTAAAACGACTGTTCAACATATTGCCAAAGTTTTATAGTACGCCTAGCTATAGGGGCTTTTGTGCACATATAAGAACAAAATCAAAGAAAAGTGTACCCTCATTCCATTCCTTCTTCAACTCCTCAATCAAACCCTCATACACCTCTCCACTCCCAACAATCCCAAAACCCTCGTTCTTCATAATAGCCGGTTTCAAGCTCCTCAAAAACCTCGAAATCACATCCGATCCGATACTTCCACCTCCATCCCCGTCATCAGCGTTCAAAGGGTACTTTCTCAATTCCGTATAAACGTTTACGAATCCGATGTTAGTCAACATCTCAGGCAATCGTTTACTACAATCCCAAACCAAAGAATTCTTATCCAACAAAGCTTTATACAAATCTCTCATCTTCTCGTGCGCAGAGCCGGGACGGATTTCTTGATCCCAATTCGTGCAATCGCCTTCACAGAGTTGGAGGTGTCCTCCTGGTTTTAAGACTCGGAAGAGTTCGTGGAATTCGAGGTTCCAATCGTGTTGGGTTAGAGCGCCTCGGACTAGGTTTTGGTTGATTAGATCGAATTGGGAAGACCATGTTGGGGGGAGGGAAGTGCAGGATTGGGAGTGGAGATGGATGTTGTTGTTGTTGGGGCTTTGGATGTATGGAAAGAAGGCTGGGGAGATGTCGATGCCGTGGATGATGACGGTGGAAGGGACGAGGGAGGCTAAGTCGAGGATCCATGCGCCTGATAGAATTCATTGAGGGGAGGGTCAGAACCGTATAGGAAACCGATCGCGAGTTGTAGTTGATTCACCTGAACCTGTTGCTAGATCCAACACGACCGCGTCGTCTGGAAGAGAAACGGTGTCGTCGTAAATGACTTTGTTTTTACGGACGTATTTCTTGAAGTAAGGGTATCCGTCGTTTAACCTACGTGGTTACGGTCAGCAAGGGGAAGGTAGGAAGGGAAGAATAAAAATGGAAGTGGAAAGATATATCGCGAGCTTCAACAATCACTGGAACCAAACAAAAAAAGCGTCTCACCGACGTCGTTCTGCATCGTCTTTTCCTAGTATTACATATCGACTGTTGTCGTTGGACATGGTGGGAGGAGGGAGGGGGGGGGTCTATCATTCGCAGTTTTGATGAACTTGTCAAACTTATATAGGCATTTCGAATGTATAGATTAGCACTTCAACGGTCTGGTGATCAGGTAGACCTGAGGTGTGCCGAAATACTTACAGTGTCTTTTTTTTAGACCTATATAGACTTGGAGCTTCAGAACGACTGATTCGGGTATAGGGGATCAATTAACACAATCACTTACGCTCGATATAATGTGTATCATTGTGGTCATCTTCTTGGGGCCATGGCTGGGCCGCGCGGCACCCAATTAGCAAGATGCATAAGTGTATATCGATATATGGTGGGCAGAGTTGAGCCAAGGGGTTGGAGTATAAACATCGACTCCGACTAGTTGCTGCACGAAAATCTTGAGCTCAAGCAGTAGAGCTATGTGGTGGTCTAAAAAGCACCATTGGATAACCCAGATAGCAACCCCCCTCCCTCGGAGTATAGCCTAGGACAATTCCATTTGGATATTCCAACTTGAATAAAGGAGTCTATCTTCATAGCAACTTGAAACCTTTTTTTTTGCGGGATTTCGTAGCATGATTTTGTCGAGGGCAGCTACTGCTACTGCTGAATGCACAGCGGCATGACCTACCACGGCATATCTGGGGACAGAGAAGTTAGACGTTAGTAAATATACTTAAAGGACTTAGGGCGACTGCTCCTCCAATAAAAGGAAAAGACTTGTTATTTTAAAGACAGTAGACCGAAGTCATTATATACTACAGACAAGGGTGCACAGACCATGCAGTGCACATAGGTATAGTAGGTATTCTACATATAGTAATGAGGCTGTGTATAATACTGTAGATAGGAAATGGAACAAAGTTCAACAGATTTGGCAAGCCGTTTCTCCCATTCGATTCTCCTAGTACTATTTTGTATCGGGTAATGGGTCACCATAAGGGTTTTTATGTTATGGAGGGTGAGCTACGAGACTTTCACCTATTGTATGGTGCTCAGCATATAGTAGGGCATCTTGTGAGTGTATTATGTCTAAATATGAAGACACTACAGGATGTTTTGAGTGCACGGTGAATGTTCTGTTCGAGTGTGTCAGTTTTTAGTGAAAATCAGGAAATGGGTCAATGCCTCGTTCAGTCCATGTCTGAAACAACATATCTGCTTCTAAGCTAGTAAATTTATCGCTATAGTCATTTGAATACTTCACAAAAAAGTTTCGGAGCGGGGGACAGCCAGGGACAGCACCATTGTTGAGTTTGCGACCACTCCGCCGCATGGGGCAGACCTAAATAAGGAAAATGACGTCATCACCTACCCACAACCATCAATTTTCGCGTATCTCCTGATCAGGCTTCGCAATCATCAACAACCGACATTGACAGTTGTGTAAGGTCTTAAACTACATATCTAAGCACTCTAGATGTTCCCCGAAAAAGCTGAGCTCTCAGGAAATGGGAAGTGACCCACTTCCTGGTCTGCCCAGCTTCCTGATAGAAAATAGTAGTAATTCCGAGAATGTCCAATGAAATCGGCACTATGCCAGAGGAGATCTAAAAGACGAATGGAGATGAAAGCCGCGGCGGGCAAAGATCCATGGCTGTAGACAAGATTACTTATTCAGTTATCGGGCCGTCAAAATTTGGCATTGTTGTATCCGGCATTCGGCATTCAACTCGGAACAGATTACGGCCTCGTATTTGCCACGCGAAGCGGTGGCCCATTTCCTGTTGTGGTTGATAACTAGGTGAATGTTAGCTCTAGGAGGGTCCAGTGTGGATAACTATGTTATTCACATAGCTCGCAATTGCTCACGGCACCCTAGGCTCTCCAACCCCTCCCTTCCTTCCTTGAAGTTCCTTCGTCGGCGCGGGATGGAACCTTCTTACAGCTTACGTAAAGTCCAGTGATACAATACCGTCATGTGAGATGTTGGACAAAAAACAATGGGCACTAATCAGAATCTTTCTTACTTCACCACCTCGGCCAGCCAACTCGAAACTGACCGTCAATGGACCAGAACTCCAGAGACAGCCCTCTAATGTCTTTTGAACATGATTCAGGCTGGGGCTTAGATGGGGTAAGCGCCTTGCGTCCCGTATTCGAGGTTGAAAAGTTGATGCGAAATATCCAAAAAATTCGAACCCACAGGAAGCAATCAATGGTAGCGTCTGCCGTTGGACCACAGCTTCTCGGTGCGTGTAACGCCCCCAGTATTTCTCGCTGTTCTGACCTGTTTCCACTTTAAGCAATACCGGTCTGAATTTTGCCGTCGACAACTTGAAAGACGGTATTGAGAATTCCAAGGTTGTGTATCCAGAGCAGGATACCAGGCTAGATGGTGAACGGGTGGCTGGAGCTTGGTTGACTCAATCTGCTAACGCAGAGGACGAGTTCGATAACCCAGGTGCTGTTGGTGCTCCAATGACGTCACGTGGTCAAGTCAAAGATACACTACCTACCCGAGCGAGTAAAGCTCTCCTCCAGTCGATATCTGCCGCCATGCAGCATAAGATGCTCGTTTCTCTTTTCTTCGCCGCCGTCATTTCCCTTCCACTTTTCTTGCAAGATTTTGGTACCCTTCGGGATCTCAAGGAACCTCTCGCAGAAAGTATACCCATCGTAGTCGCTTTTTTAATTGTGACGGTGTGTACCGAAGGCATTGGTTGTTGTGTCGTGGTCGTTGGAGAGGAGAGTTTTGAAGGAAGTACCTTCAACCTATGTCTGGCCAAGAACATGTTCATCGTCAGAATTGGAAGCGCAGCTCTCTTCGCAATTTTGATGATGGTCAAATTTATTGTGCAATTGGGGACCAGTGAGCCCATAAGGTAAGGCTTGTGGCCTATCTAGCTGCTTCGCGAATCCTTATGAACCACTTCAGGTCTGCGAGCGAAAAGTTTGCCTTTGTCAGCATTCATATTCTTAAACTCCTGTTGGCGATGATTATTACCGATGCCTCTAAAGGTTCGCGGCTTTTTTGATAGCTTTTTTCAAGCATTTGCTGACATACTGTTTCAGGTCTACGTTTGACGCTCGTGCTCGCATCTATTACCGACCATATGAAACGTAAAAACTTGTTTCAATTTGTGCGTGCGCTCCGAAGTTGCGGAACTGCAACTAAAACGAGTGGGACCCTCACGCAAAAAAATATGTCAGCTATCGTTAGAAGCACCAGTGTTTGTGCTGAATTACTCAAAGTCATTCAAAGGGGGTGTAAACTTTGCATGAATGCGCAAAAGTCAATGTACAGTGACTTCAGGGCAGTTGCAAAACTTCTTCGCATTTACTACGGGGACTTTCCTTACTTTTTACGTACTGTGGACTACCCCGTGGCCTCAACAATGCTCCTCCACTCTAGAGGAACTTATTCCCTTCGGTGCCTTAGGATCGGTTTCTTAATGGGCTGTACATTCTTCTACCCGCAACAATTAACTCTGTTCTCTGGCCAGCACCTGAGGGCCCACGTCAGCTACTCCAGCTCTTTGGATGGTGATGTAGCCTTAGACCAGACACTGTCCCTTGATGCCATTTCGAAATTGGTGTCTTGGTTGTGCTGCAGCTGGTTGATTTCGGCTACGCCTATATATGGCGACCACATATTATTTGCACTTTTTGTATTAATCTTTCTATGTGATCCCATGTCACGCTTTACCATTTTACTACACCGACATTGGCGACTAGGCTGTTGGGACTGGAAGCCTAGAAACCGCACTGGCTGTAGACTTGCGTGTTGTAGTCAGGAATACGCAATGCTCTGTTCTTCAATTCTCTTTTTTCAGGCACTGTGGCCCAGTGAATACTTGAGTCATGGACTCAAGCATGGTCCATGGTGCTTGAAGCTGAGGCTGCATAGTCATCCCAAGCTCAGTGGACATGTCATATCACTTTGGAATTGGGAGAGGTTGATAATAACACCGACAACATTGACTGCCAACCTGCCAGGAGCCTCAAGCGTGACATCTTCTCAGTCTCGATTGACATCCTCTTGGTCAATTTATACTTTAGCAATGATTTTTATATCAATGATGTTCTCACCTACATCATTACTCTCCTCTGACTGTATTCATAAACCTCAACTTCGAAATGTGTTCTCACCTCTATTCTCTGTATTTCTAAATCATGTTGCTCCTGGTTGGCATCTTTATTGTCATCTTTTCTCTCCCAGGCTAACTCTTCATTTGTAGAGACCATGTAAATCAGACCACTACATAACTTGTCATTGCCTACTATCTTTGCTATTCAACACAAATTCAACATTCGTCAATCACTTTAGCACTTCATACCATCCAACTTCTACCAGCACTAGTCACAACCACTCCAACTTTACCTTGCCCATAGGGCCAGTTCTTCTGATTGTGTCAAGACCTAGATTCCGCGAGTCGCGAGTAAGTCATCAACGAGAAAGATTTGAGAATCGCGAGAATAAGTCCCTGGGTTATTAACCAGACTAGAGTAAGGAATCTACAATATACGCTAAGGTTTATATACTATAAAGTAAGGAGTACGATCGATCTAACTGTCAAAGAGGTGCTTTAGCCATTGGCCACCGCACTATAGGTGATCGCGACCGCATAGGACCTGTCGCGATCACGGTAGAACGGGAAATGTAATAGTAAGTGATCGTCGATCTGCGAATAGTCGCGAATAGGGGTTTGAGCGACTATTCGCAGTAAGAAACAATAAAAGATAAAGAAAAGGAAATAAGTAAATCGCGAGTTGAGGGAGTTCATGACATTACCCCCCCTCTAGGGCGACTACGACCTCGAAGTCGCACTATGCAACCTCTCTAGGTGCATTGGGGTGCTCCTTATGGAACAAGTTAATAATCTTCCTACATCCTTTACCCAAGTTCGCCTTCGGTTCCCAAGTAGCTTCTTCCACAGGATAAGTAGCCCACTTCACCTTATATTCCAACACAGACTTTCTGGAACGACTGTTATATCTCATTCGAGAGTCCAAGATCGCTTCAACATCCCAAACCGCGGCACCATCTTCGATAGTCGCAGGTTCTCTCGTCACGTCTTCTTTCTGATGCGGCGCGACCGAGTCATGATGCTTTCGCAAATACGACACGTGGAATACTGGGTGTACACGATTCCATGATTTCGGCAATCGCACTCGATATGCAGATGAGCCCACAAGTTCTTCAATCGCGAACGGCCCATATCGTTTGTCTCCCAACTTGGTCGATGGGCGTTCTGTTCGAATGTTGCGTCCTTCGATATATACAAGTTCTCCTTTTTTGAAGATTGGGTCGGGCGAATGTTTTCGATCGTAGTACGTTTTCATCAACTCAGCACTACGTTTCAAACAGGAAATCGCATCCTCCCGGGCCTTATTCAATCTCTCGAAGAAAGCTCCCGCTGCTTCGTTATTCGTATCTGTAACCGGTTCCGTCGCTTTCCTCGGGTGAAAACCGCAAGATAAGAAGAAAGGCGAATATCCCGTCGAACTCTGTTCTCGATCGTTATAGCAGAATTCCGCCATGGGTAACCATTCGTCCCAGTCATCCTGTCTCCAGTTGCAGAAAACTCGCAAGTATTGTTCGATCTCCTGGTTAATTCTTTCGGTTTGTCCATCGGTTTGAGGATGGTACGCCGTTGAAGTGTTCATCTTGATACCAAGCATGCGATATAGTTCGCGAGTGAACTTCCCTACGAAAACCGATCCTCTGTCGCTAATGACCCACTCTGGCAAACCGAAATTGCGCCACACTCGGTCTAAGAATAATCGCGCTATTCCTTCGCTGCTGACCTCGTTATACGTCGGAATCGCTCGGACCCTTTTGCTTAGGCGATCCTTACGTTCGCTGCGTCTGACCGACGCTAAACCCGGTTCCTTCTACTACTTCTATAGCTTCTTCCACTAGCGTAGAAGTACTGAGTCTACGCAGGGCTACTCCTATGTCTTCTTGCTTAGGCGCGCTACCCAAGGTAACGCTGCTTCAATCGACGTCGTTTTGCACTGACGGCTTCCTTTCTTTCGATATCTTCTCAACCATGGCCTCCTCATGGAGAGGTCCATAGCTTTTCATAAGCTTTTTCCCCTTACCCTATCAAACGGTGGGGCTTCCTTCACCCTAGTACGCTAACTTGATTAGGGTCCTCGCCTTGGCAAGTTTTCATTTAACATAGGAAACAGCTAACTGCTTGTTTTCCTAGATCTGTTCAAGTAGCTCCTCGTGGAGGTTTGGCCAGCATAAGCTGGAAGCTTTAGCGGTTAGCGTAGAGGCAAAAAGAAACAGTTTTTCTTCCTGCCCAGAAACGCTGGTCATGTTCTAATGGCTTTTAACTTGCGGTACTGTTAGTTCTTGGCTATAGGAGACGGAGACCATAGGCTGCAAAACAAGTTCAACGCTAGGCGCTTCATGAAGTGCTTCGAGCTGCAAGCTACCCCAATGTTGTTATAAGCGTAATTTCCTTCCGCTGCTTACCTTCCGCCGAAAGCATTGCTTAGCGCCCAACAAGCTTGGAAGAACAATACAAGAAACCGGATTGTTTGAGAGGACGCTGAAAGGTCTGCTACTACTTGCTCTAAAAGCCCCTGAACTAAGTTCGGCCAGCACAGAACCAAATATACCTGCTATAAGACTAAAAGAGCCTCCTGTACCTTAGCGTAGCCCTCTGACAATTGCTCCACAACCGCTAATACCTCTTTATGCTGAACATGGATTTCGGCCTCTTCACGCTTAAAGTGTTCGGTCTTCACCTTATGAACCCATACTAACACCCATTACCTTTTTAGGCGTACCTGGGTCACTTTCAGCGCCCATAAGCGCTGACCCCTTGCGGCCTAACGCACTTTCTACATGTCTCAAAAGATCCCAAGTGCTTGAAAATGGCCTTCAAGTAGGCGCTAATAAGCGCGGAGAGGTCTCCTTACCAGCTGAACTGGTTCTTCAGATCGCTTACCGACACCCCCCTCTTCCTCCTCTTTAGTAAGGTCCTGAACTTCCTACGCCATACGAGGCTTGGTCAAGAAGTGAAAGGGCACCTACCGCGCGGTATGCGCAGCTCCGTCTATCGAGCTTAAAACGCTGACCCCGCCATGATAGAGTCGTCGTTCTTCCGAGAACCCACGGTTAGCGCAAGGAAAGTTTTCCAGATTTGCTCTGTCTTGCTTTAATGCTGTAAGTACTGTTCCTCTACGAACGCTAATACGCTCGAGACTTCCTCACCGCAGTAATAGAGGATCCAGGACTTAAGCTCTAGACCTGGCTGGTGTTCTTAAACCTTATGAAGTACTGAAGTTTTTTAGACTTAGCGTCTGTCCGAGCGACCTCACAGCTTGAGCGTCTAATACTGAAGTTCAACCAAGTGTTTGGTCCTCACAGTGTCTTCTTTGGTCTGGAAGAAAGCTCCGCTTTCCCTGTACTCTCCCCCCTTTTACTGTTACTTCCTTAGTGGGATGAGTTTTTCCTAAAATAAGCGCGGGATTTGAGCGTTCTGGCCAGCACTACTCTCGTCTTCCTTGGGGCCCTCTCTAGAAGAACCTGGTTTAGTTTTCGAACTTCCTAGTCACCCTTCTCTTTCACTGCCTTTCCTACTTCCTCCTGCGCGCTAAACATCTGTTTCCACTGATGTAGCTCTTTCTGCCTAATTAGATACAGGGTTTGCTGAGACGCGACTCTTTGCTCCAGTACACTAAGGTAGTGCTATGGATAGATCGACCTGTAGGCCCTGTTCGGTTTTGGACGCTCAACTATGATTCCATAATGACCACCGGCAGATAGATGTCCCTGCAGTTCTTTATGCATGCACCTACGGGATGTACGGTTGCTTGCTTCTGCTACGGTCCTTTTGGATTTCCTAACGAGTCGAGCTTGCTCTAGGGTTGATCCAATACCGTCATGTAAAGCACGCTAAACTAGCAGGTTAATGGTCTTAGCGTACCTATATGGCGCTAAGATCATCAGCAA
>ML179187.1:0-11729 GCA_004369135.1 Dendrothele bispora CBS 962.96 | reverse complement strand
GGTACCAACTCTTTCTATAGCTTTCTTTCCTTCGGCAGTCACGTTTGCTGCAGCTAACTTCGTCGCAATGGAACCCATCGCGCGGATTCGTTCTTCTGTATCCTCATCGGGACGCATCTGAGTCATGAAGATGCGATCACCTTCTTCGATATCTTCATCATCTTCCTTGGCCCAAATCGCAGCCAGTCTGCGTCGCTTGCATTCCGCGGGACACCGGTCGAATATTAGTTTCCCCTTTGCCCAGTCCACAGAAGGATTATGATGTTTTAACCAATCATAGCCAATGATGATGTCACTGTCGCCGGTGTCGGTTACTGTGAATGTCGTAACCTCCGTATGATCGTCAATCGACAATCGCAGTCGAACAACGTGGGAAATCCGGCCCGAACGATTCAACGTTCCATCGGCATTATAAACTGGAATCGGTCGTGGAAGGGGTTCGCAGTCAATGTGATTGTTTTCTGCGAATCACCGATTAATATAGCAACCTGTAGCACCACTGTCCATCAACGCATCCGTGACCATGCCTCGATGGGAGTGCAAAGCTTCCAGCGTGCAAGGGAGTCGCATACTGTTTCCCTGGATCTTGCGAATCCACTTCCTCGGGGCCGCAAGTTCTTTAATAGCGTCAATCGCGTCCTGGGGAAAACTAGTTGCGAGCCTATACAATAGTTCCTCATCGAGTTCGATAATCCTCTCAGGGTGGATATGGCGTTTTAACAGTTCTCTTCCCTTCGTGGGTTTATACTGTAGGCACCAATAGATCCAATACGGTCCTCGTTTGTTTCGGGGCATCGGAAGTTCTGACTTCCTTTCCTGTTCTTTCGCAACCTTCCTTCTGCTGTGATTCTTCTTTCTATCATTGATGCGATTCAAAATCGCAGGTGCTTCCTCTTCAGACTCTTCTGTTGATACGGTTTCGGGGTCACTAAAATCACTTTCATTCGTAAGTACCGAGAATCGATTATTCCTATCCCATGCCGTAGGAGACGTATCCTTCATCCTACGCGGCTTTAAAAACCCTGCTCCCTCAGCAACTCTTTGTCTTCCACGGGCATATCCTCGATCATACGGCGAATCATATCAACTCTCTTGGCACGGGGTTCTGCGCAGAATCGGGATAGATGCCCGAAACCTCCACAATTGTAGCAGAGCGTATTCTTGCTGACGGGGGTACGAGGGGTGCGATTGCGGTCAATTTCCATGGGTTTGCCTGCTCCGCCATACGTAGTGCCAGTAGGAGTCTGGGTCGTTGCGATTTCACCGCTAGTCGCACTCGATGTAGATGCAGATGGGGTATAGTTGTTGTATGGAGTGCGATAGTTCGTGGTATTGGTGCGATTAGTGCGACTAGTGGTAAGAGGGTCGTGTCCTTGAAGGACTCGCATATTCTGATCGACCAAATCGAACTTAGTCGCAGCGGTCTTCCATCCCGTGTAAGTGTCAGGAGTAGTTTCCATACCGTAAATGCGTTCGACGATGTCCAATCGCAACTGTTGCTTGAGTCGCATGATGAGGGCCTTGTCATCGAGACCACTGTCCTCTTTATATTCTTCGGAGGACAAAAAGAAGTCATTCGCGGTCCGTTTCCCTTGGTAGATTGCTTGAATACGTCTTTGAGCAACATCTTCCTGGTTACCGCCTCCGAACGCAGTGCGAATATCCTTCTTCAGATCTGCATAAGTCCCCGGAGCGCCTCCTGCTTCAATACTTCGGGTCCGGTTAGCCGACCATTTGGCTGCGGAACCCTCCGTCATCCATGCAAGGGTCTCGAGGACTTTAGCTTCGTCTGTTTCGAATTTCTTCGCTTTGTTACGGAAATAGAGGTAAAGTTGACTGAAGAATGAATCTACATGCTCGGGTTTCCCGTCGAATGCCTTTGGTTTGGCGTCGGATTTAGTATTCGTGTTTATTCCGACCGAACTAGTGTTGGTGTTAATCTCTGCGACTTTGGTCTGGAGATCGGTAATCACATGGATAACACCGTGTTGTTCTTGTGTAAGGGCGCCAATTGCTTCCCAAATCCTAAGATTCAAGAGCCGGCCCTGTTCTGCTTCTGTGAGCGATTGGTACCACTCGGCCGTACCCGGTACTGGTGGTTGGGGTGGCTGTGGTATAGGTTCGTCCATGTTAGCCATGGGATCGATAGGTGGTTCATCCATCTGAGTCGGGTCTTTAGGGAACTCAAGGGTTCGACCTAGAGATGCGTAATCGCAAGTAGGGGACTAGTCGTAAGGCTAGTAGTGAGGAGAATTGTCGACGAGTTACTCAAGGGTACTCTAGTCTAATGTCAAGACCTAGATTCCGCGAGTCGCGAGTAAGTCGTCAACGAGAAAGATTTGAGAATCGCGAGAATAAGTCCCTGGGTTATTAACCAGACTAGAGTAAGGAATCTACAATATACGCTAAGGTTTATATACTATAAAGTAAGGAGTACGATCGATCTAACTGTCAAAGAGGTGCTTTAGCCATTGGCCACCGCACTATAGGTGATCGCGACCGCATAGGACCTGTCGCGATCACGGTAGAACGGGAAATGTAATAGTAAGTGATCGTCGATCTGCGAATAGTCGCGAATAGGGGTTTGAGCGACTATTCGCAGTAAGAAACAATAAAAGATAAAGAAAAGGAAATAAGTAAATCGCGAGTTGAGGGAGTTCATGACAGATTGTCTCTTGAGCTCTTGAAATCTCAATCATGACATTCTCCAGCTCTAGCTCATTTACCCACCCTTTCTTTTATCCCTTTGCTCATTGTCAAGTCCCACCTCTCTTTTCTGGTTCCTCCCCTTCACACTCAAGACGGACCCAAGCCTTTCATAATGCCCATGATTTTGGATTTCAAGGGGCTACAGTGGTGATGTGTGAGAACTACAATGTTGTTTGCCACTGTCACTGTCAACCTCAGTACCGGTCTCAATCTGGTCCACAACATTTTCACCCATTAAACTGTCACCAACATCTTTCCCACTCCAATCCTCCTCATTCACACACACCACCCCATTATCAACACAGACCAACAGCTTCAACTATTCCCATACACAGTCTTTGTCCTCATCACCCTCAAACACATACAAATCCCTTTTATTCAAGGAATCCGTTCCTTGCTCATTCCACTCTGTGCCTGTCATGCAAATCAGATTTGGGTTACTTCGGGCAATCTAAAGTTCAGGTTCAGTTTGAGGATAGCCATGAGCAGATAGAGGTAGGTATTTGTCTTCAACATTATAAAAAGTTGACTTGACCTTTGGCCTGACAGCTGAGTATTGCTCGGATTGAGGGAAGATTGTCTCAAATCAAGGTGGATTTCTGTTAAGCTGTATTTGTACATGTAATTGATTGTTTACTTGCTTTCTATCCATAGAAAGATCTTCTTAATATTGAAGTGAGTATCTGAGTGCATTTTTAATTCAAATTGTTCTGAGAAATCTCATGCAGCACACACTCTGGCTCCTGCAACACCAGCAATATCCTTCTGACCCTGATCCTGAGCCACCACCTTGAGGTGCAAAGTCATCTGCATTTTTGCAGAGAGTCTTCAACCTTCAAGGAGGTTGGCAACAATTTAAATAAAAAAAACACTGTATTTCTTTTCATTTACACAAAGTGCTGAGTGTATTGGCTCTTTAGTTCCTCTATATATTGAGTCAGTTGCACTGATTTTGCTCTCTGCAACAGCAGATGAATTTTCCATGAATCTATAGCAGTTTTTCTTAAGTTGTGAATGATTTTCTTGCAGCCCTCTTAAGCTCATGATTCTGTCATGAAACATTGGAGGATTCAAAAGAATTAATTTAAGTCTGACTGTATCTTACTCTGGAATTAAACAACTCAATAACTTAAGTAGCAAATTATAAATTCCATTAGACCGCATCCACAACATGAAAAACGGTGGCCCCAAGAAAATAAACTAAAAAAAACACAAATAAAATATCATGGGGCTAATGATGAACACTTCTGTCAGTTGTCTTCAGGATATTTTCTGCAAGGTTTATCATGTTGTGGTACTAGTGGACATTGATTGACAGGCAAGCGAAATAGGCACCCAAAACCTGAGTAATTATGTATCTCCAAGAAATTTTTCAAGCTGATTCATATTTTTTTACAAATAAATTGAAAATTGCTTCACCTCATGGCTTCAAGGAGAGGAAAAAGTGTGTTAAGTAATTGCATGGTACATAGAAACTTGGAGCTTCAGAGTGACTGATTCAGGTGTCCAGGATCAATAACACTCAATATATGGTGGGCAGAGTTGAGATAAGAGGTTGGAGTATAAAAGTTAAATGTTAAACATCAACTCCAACTAGTTGCTGCAGGAAAGCCTTGAGCTCAATTGGTAGACTTGGAGCTATGTGGTCGTCTCAAAAGCTCCACTGGATAATAACCCCCTCCCTCAGAGTACTGTACTATTACGACCAAATGTTCGCATAACGCATAACGCATAACGCCCCCCCCCTCGAACATCAGTGATTTTGTATTTAGTAACGCATAACGGAGGGTTCCGAACACCTACCTAACAATGCCGTCACGCGGCCCAAGCTCGGATCAGCAGAATAACCTAATTTTTCGTGGCGGCCTTCGGCCGCACAGCATCGCGTAACGCATAACATCACCCCCTGAACACCTGATCCGACCAAAATATCCCGTAACGGTCAACATGACCGAACTTTTGGTCGTAATAGTACAGTATATAGCCTAGGACAATTCAATTTAGATATTCCAACTTGAGTAAAGGAGTCTATCTTCAATCATTATTCATAGCGACTTGGAATTATTTTTTTTTGCGGGATTTCGTACTTAGCATGGATGTGATTTTGCAAGCCGTCTCCTATTCATTTCCCTCAGCAGCAATGAAATCGGCGCTTTTGAGACCTAAAGACGCTAGATGAAAAGATTGAAAACCGTGGCGAGCATAAGTAGACATCAGGGCGTAAGACGGTAAAGGGAATCCGAGCTAGTGGTTAGTTGGCCAAAGCTGTCGAGAAAAGCGCCGTCAAGACTGGTCACGGGGTGTGATTTTGAATTCTTTTTGCGACGACCACTGCCTCTGTGGTCGTCGTTTATTCGACTCATGTAGACGCTTTACGGTCGTTTACTGAAAATCACCTCCAGAGTCCTCTCACATCAAGTGCTCCTGGCCATGAACTTCCAGCATGTTCCTCCTCCACAGGCTCCGTATCCTCCTCCTCCTCAACCACCACCTTACGTCGGACACCACCCTATTTTCTACCCTCGATTTCCCCCTGGAATCCCCCATCCCCCAACCGCACCTCCTCAGCAGAATCCGTATATCTTGCCGAATTACCATCCCCCACCTGGTCTCCCCCCTCCCATATCCCCTGTACAACCTCCTCCCCCTCCTTTACCACCGTCAGCGAGACCTTTGCGGACCGACAATGGCTGGTACGTCCCCCAGCCTCAGCCCCAGCCCCAGCCGCCTCTTCCTCGTGTGAACACAAACGTCGTATACGAAACCAACAGTCGTGGAGGCACTCCAAACGAATATTCTTCTTCTTCCACTAAAGTCGACTCGGACGGTGGTTTTTTTATTCATCCCTATTGGCGTGGCCGACTCGCGCCATTGCCTGGTTCTCGTTCCCCTCCAGATACCTTTTCGCCGAGGAAGGAAACGAGAGGAGGTGGTCTTGTTTCTTCTCGTCCTCGTGCTATTGAGATTAAAAGTGCTCCTTCTTCTTCTTCTGATAACAACAACAACAACAACAACAACAACAACAACAACAACAACGATATCCCTACGAATACGAATCCGAACGGTACTACTGCTCGTCAACTATTGCTTCCTATTGCTCCTTCTTCTTCTTCTGGGTCTTCTGTTTTAACTCGTTCTTCGATTTCTTCACCGATAAATGAACAAAATCCAGTATGTTTCTTTTTCATCTTGTTTTTCGTTTTTCGTTTTTTCGGTTCTGATGCGTTTTTGATTTCAGAAACCTCATGAACATGAACAGTTGGACAAATATGTGCGTTTTCCCATTACCCATTTCCCATTCTTTTCAGCAACCATATGCATTGGGGCAGGGTGTCTTACGTTCTTTTTTTCCTTTTTCCAACAGGCCGACGTATTTATTCCTCAGTATCTCAAAGACATACAAAACCAACCACAAGAATTCAGTCCTCTACCACCTATATCCATTTTCCCTTCCCCTTCCTATCTTAACACCTTCCTACCATCTTCTATAATCGAACAAATGCAAAAGCTGTATCCGTCTACGCTTTTAAGTTTTCCTCCTCCTTCTCATTCGTTTTCAACTTTGTCGCCGACTACTTCTTCGGCTGAGTTTGGTTCTTCGAAGAAGAAGGATCATCCTCATCAACATCAACATCATTCTCTCTTATCACCCTCATCACCCTCATCCTCCACATCCCCACCAGAAATAAACGTTACCTTCTCCCCCCTAACCCCCCCCTCATACTACAACCACTTCCGCTCCCTCCTCTCCTGGGAACTCGACCAACTCTCCCTCACCAAGTCCCAAATCGTCCTATACAAAACTAGCGTCTCCGTCCTAGACTGGGATCGGTCAGAATTCGCTGTACACGTCGTGGGTATAAGAGAGAACCATCCGAGAGTGGATGTGGGTGACGTGGTTCATTTGAGAGAGGTGCTTGTTGAGTGGATGAGGGGGAGTGGGGTTGGGTTTGAGGGGAGGGTTGGGGGGGTTAGGAAGAGGGAGGGGGTTATTCGTACGTGTTGTCTTTGTTTTTTTTGTTTTGTTTTTTCTTTTGGGTTCTGGTTGGAATTCGTTACTCAAAACTATCCACCACCGTCGTCGTACAGATTTCCACTGTCCCTCACTCCGTCAACACATCCAAACCTACGTCCCTCCAATGCCAGGTCAACCGATCCGAGACGGTCTTCCCGTGTTCGGCCCAGAACATAAGATCCCTCAAATCTTCAACATCTCTTTCTTGACTAACGCTAGACCTTTTTTGTTGATGGAGAGAGCTGTTGCGACTCTTAGTGCTTCGCTTTCTTCTTCTTCCTCGGGTTCTGGTAGGAGTGGGAGTGGAAGTGGAGTCAACAACAACAGCAACGCCAACAACACCAACAACGCCAATAGCAGCAAAAACAACAACACCACCAACACCAAAACCAAACCAAAAAACCTCCTAAGTCTAGCCCACAAATGGTTATTCCCCTCCCCCACAGACCTAGACGACTCCTCAGACTCGAGTGGAGAGACTAGACCTATACCTTCGATACCTCCCATGTTGTTCAATTCGTTCAATCAATCCCATGGTACCCATGGCCACTTTCCCCATGGTGGTACCGGTGGTGGTACCGGTGGTGGTGGCGAAGCTTGGCCATGGATAGACGGAGGGTTGAACGAGGAACAGAGGGAAGCTGCGAAGGCTATTGCTTTTTATCAATCTCCGGTTCCGTATTTGATTAGTGGGCCTCCGGGGACTGGGAAGACTAGGTGAGTGCTTCCCTTTTCCCTTTGAACCCCACTGAATCGTTCGTAACTAATGACTCTCTCCCTCTCTCCCTCTGTGTGTGTGTGTGTGTGTGTGTTTTTAGAACGATCGTAGAAACAGTCCACCAAATCCTTCGCGTCCAACCCGAAGCATGTATCCTGCTATGCGCTCCATCAAACCCAGCCACGGACACGCTAGCTCTTCGTCTCGGGAAAGTGTTGAAACCGCACGAGATGTTGAGGTTGAACGATGAGAATAGGACGTTTGCGGAGGTTCCGGATGGGATTAGGCAGTTTTGTTGTATGTCTTTCCCTCCTCTCCTTTCTCCCCTCTCTTTCTGTGTATCTTAGACAAAACACTAACTCTCCACCTCCAACTCAGACGTCGACAACGACAAATTCGCCTTACCCCCCTGGAAACAACTCATGTCATACAGAGTCGTCATCACCTCCTGTCTAGACGCGAACATCCTCGTCGCTGCTCAGTGTACGAACACGACGTTGGGGGTTTTGGAGGAACACGCGATGGGTTCGATACATCCTCATCGACTCGGAAATAGTAGGATGAAACATCAGGTGGTTCCGCATTGGACTCATTTGTTGATTGATGAGGTGGGTTTTTTAGTTTTCTTATGCTTATGGAAAGGACAAACGATTTTGTTCACTCATTCCAAACCCCCCCCTTCTCTTGTCATGCGTATATGTTTTTATTTTATTTCTAGGCTGCCCAAGGATCCGAACCAGAACTGCTGATACCGATATCAGTGGTGTTAACAAGACCGGAACTTTTGGAACAAGCAAAGGAGAAGACGAAAAAACAACAACAACATGCGAGAAGAGCTTCCGTGAGCTTCAACTATCATCCTTTGGCTCTTACACCACAGTTGGTGTTGTGTGGGGATCCTAATCAACGTAAGTAATTTTCTTCCCCCCCCCTCCTCTCTCTTTTCAGCTATCCATCATGCTTTTTTTTCTCATGTAAATCTCACGCGTGTACGATTCCTCAAAAAAGTGGGACCTATCATCGTTTCAGACGAAGCCAGAGCTCACGAACTGGACGTTTCGTTATTGGAACGGTTGTTTGAGAGACCTTTGTATGCTGATCATTCGGAGGCTCGGTCAAAAGTGGTCGTCAACAAGAACATGCAGTCACCACCGAATGGTGTTGAGAACCACCATTATGGTAAACCGTTCAAACCGTTCGCTAATCTCGTCAAGGTAACGTCCCTCCCGTGTCTATTTCGCAAGGTTTAACTAACGTGAAATACTTTTTTCCTACCCCCCCTCCTTCCCTCATCATCCGTGATATTGTTTCGTTTTGTCATTCACGTGCAACGCGTGTTGTTCTCCTCCTTACAGAACTACCGTTCTCATCCAGCGATCCTCATGCCGCCGTCTGCGATGTTTTACAACGATTCTTTGGAGCCCTTCGCGACGAACGGGTACATCTCATGGGACCGTTTACCGAACTCGACGTTTCCTGTCGTGTTCCTCGGTTGTGATAGTAAAGAGGAGGATGTTAGTGAGGTGAGTTTACGGGAAACGTTTATTATTACTATCATCTTCATGTGTGTGTGTAACTGCTTCCTTGGATCTACGTCCTTGCGAACTGGAAGACTTCTTTTCCTGTTTTTCTTTCTTCCTCTGACAAAGCTTCCAAAAAAAAAAAGAAAAGCTCCCGGGAAACTCGGCTTACTGATATCTTTCTTTTTCTTTTCCTTTCACTTTCACAGCGAGCGACTTGGTACAACCCGGGTGAAATCGCTTGCGTCGTCGACACGATCACGTCGATGATGAAAGACGCGAGCAAATGTTCACCGTTGTTGACACCTGACCAGATCGGTGTGATGGCGCCTTGGAGGGAACAAGTCTGGAAGATGAGAGAGGCGTTGAGGAAGGTTGGGTTGGGGATGGTGGATGTGGGGAGTGTGGAGGTGAGGTTTTTTTTTTTTTGCTTTCTGTTCTTTTTTCTTCTTTCTCGGTCTCTCTTTTCATTGGCTCAACTTCGACACGGACAGGACTACCAAGGACGAGAGAAGCGAGTGATTATCATCTCGTGTGTGAGGTCGAGTGCTCGGTTTTTGAAGGAGGATGGGGAGAAGGGGATAGGGTTAGTGTTTGAGAAGAAGAGGTACTTGATGGCTTTTTCCCCTTCCCTTTATATCCTCAGATTTACTTATAACCCTCCCTCTATTTTTAACCCAGGATGAACGTCGCTATAACCCGAGCTAAAGAACTGCTCGTCGTCATCGGGAACGGTGAACTGTTGAAAAGGGATCCGTACTGGAAAGGTTTTCTTCAGTTTGCGTTGCGGAACAAGTTGTATGTCGGGCCTGAGTTGGTCGGGTTAGAGCTAGATGGAGCTTGGATTTCGAGGCTTGAGTGCGTTTTTTTTTTACTTCGTTTTTGCTTTTTTTTGGGGGGGGTTTCTTACGGTTTAATGTTTACCGGCTTTTTTTTTTCTTGTTTAGATCTCGGATACTACAAGCGCAAGAAGAGAACGGATTATTGGATACTAAAACTGCTGTTGGCCCTAATGGTGATCGTATTGATGAAGAAGAGAGGGAGACGATGATGTTGGCTGGAGGTGTTGCTCGTGAGGTGTTGAGAGAGGATTAGGTACATACTATATATGCTATATACTATTAGATATATAAAGAGAGTAGGTTGAGTGTTGCGTTGCACTTTTGGCTGTTTTTTGGATAATCAGGTGTATGTGCAATGGAGTATGTGAATATATTCCATTAGAGGTCGTACTCTTATAGCGCTTTTCATAAATTTAAAATATACGGAAAACCAAAATTTTTCGATCGTGGAGCTCACCTCGCAGGTACTTAGGTAGGTAGATTACTCAGCTCCGCAACGTGGGGGGAGCAGTGTGTGAGACTGTTCTGAATTGGTGGCAGCTCGCGTCGATGTCATTCAAGTTGATAAACATCGCCCAGCCATACATATATAAGAAGTTGATTGATGCAAATTTCGCAGGAATCTGGCAAGACTCCAGCCACGTACGTTACAGAGGAGTGAACCAGCATTGGTTCCACGTCAAAATAGTAAGTGCTGGTCGTTGTCGTTGCTGTTGGTGCAAACAGTGCTAATTGATTTGTGAACAGGGATCTGCTTAGTGCCCCGCCGAGGTTTATTCTCATACAACCGCTCTTTTGCCATCAATCTTTTTCTAGAATCGCCTCCCTTTTTATCCTCTATGGCCGTCATTGGTGGAAATACTGAATCCCATATCGTCAATCTTATTAATCAGTGTGGTTTTGGCGAAGTAGGTCTTCCATAAAATTCATCCCTCGATCAAATGGGAGTCTGACAAGACTCAATATTTAAGCCCGTTCTTCTCCAAAATGGTAATCCGATCCAGCTCTCCGGCAATAAACTTACCAGCAACGGCGCCTTTACCGCTGGCGTTGCCTATCTTGATACTGGTGAATATCAAAAGTCTTCCCTCGTATTCTCTAGTGTTCTTAATCAATCTGATACTCGTACTTACTGAAGGTAATTGTGGAACTCTCAGTAACGATTGCATAGTTGTCGAAATGTCCCTCCAGAATTCTGGGGTATCGGCTGCTGACATATCACTCATTTCTCCGTGGGTCGTCTCTCCATCCTCTCGAGTCTCGCAAACGACCTTGACGATTTCCTCTCCAGACATGAATTCAATGTTCCTGTTCGCTTTGAGTTTGCCAACGGCAACTGTACTGGCCAAGGTCAAACTTGCAGCAACGAAAGCTGCAACAATGCGCTCCATGACCCTACCGATGTTCAAGGTACAGTCATCTGCCAGGAGGAAAATGTAAGTTGTAACATGTCTTTCGACCGGCACCTTCATGCTGTAAAACAGGTTGGTCTGGACATTACGTTCTGTCCTGGCAACTCAACGACAACGACAAGGTGAGAGTTGATTATTCATCAAAAAATTTTATCTCAACGAAGTTATCGACAAGTTCATCGTCTTCGACTGCTACATCGTAAGTTGTTTGACTGTCACAAAATACTTGTGAACTTATAAAGACCCTCGACTCAAAGATCAAGCACTGGTACCTCCACCCAACCGCAATCGAACCCGTAAGTATACATACTTAACAGAGCTAAATGATGTATTGACCACTACGTATTTCTTTGGTTATCATTAGACTACCATCGAATACTAGCGACTCTAATCAAACTAGGAAACAGTCGAATACTGCCGTCATTGCTGGATCAGTTGTCGGAGCCGTTCTCGGTCTGGCATTGCTACTTTTGATCGGATTCTTATGCTTCAGGAAACGGAAACGCCAGCAAA
>ML179186.1:127384-175382 GCA_004369135.1 Dendrothele bispora CBS 962.96 | reverse complement strand
ATTCAGAATATGCTTTGGGTTGTGAGTGATTGCTTTCAAATGTATAGGGTTTTGCATTAATATCTGCACTCGATGGAAAATCATTCACTATTTGTTTGTATTTGTTTCTCCTGTGCCTGGTGGGATAAAGGGCAACTGTGCAGCGCGAAAACTCATCTCATACGGAGCGTACAGTGGGCAGAAATGTAGAGAGACCCTTCACAGTATGTGGACCGGGCCAAAGGTACAACGGTGAGATGTCGAAGGGAGGAAAACTTCATCAATGTCAAGGCTTTACATCGTGATTAGTCAAGTTTTGACTTGACCCTGACTTGCCGGGCTTTTCCCGGCCTCAGAAAAGTGTGTCTCCAACCTGACTCATCACGATGACTATATACCTAGGGAGGGGAAAAGCAAATACAAACAAATAGTGAACGATTTTACGCCGAGTGCAGATATTAATGCAAAACCCTGTATTGATGGAAGAGTGATTCGGTCTTCTTGTCCGCTCTGAGTGTTGCACAGGGGACCTACAGTCGTTTGCATAAGTCGTGAGAATCCGCGCGTCGGCAAAAAAAAGTAATGCAACATATGGATGGGCAGTAAATCCTTTGTATCTCAACAACCACAAGGATCTGAAATTATGTTGAGATATCAACTTGTGCAGAAAAACCCCCCGCACATTCCTATAAACACAAATTTTGAATAATTTGGGTTTTTGGTCATCATATTCAAAATTTACTGTTTTTTTGGAGAAAATTACAGAATAGTATCACAGAAAGTATACAAGATGCCCATAACAAGGATATGGATTAGTGGGGGGAGATTTTCTGCTTATGGTGACATGTAAATGAATTCCTAAATTTGATTAGTTCTTGTGCAATGAATTATTTAGTCTATACATGAGCAGTAATTTGCTTGTTTCTCAAGCACCAATGAGATCTGTGAGTACAACCAGATATCACCATAAGGAGAAAAACCCCCCGCACTTATCTATCTTCCCAATATGAGCATAATATGTATTTATTGCAATATAATTCAGTAGTTTTCTTAAAAAAATGGTAGTATGCACATATGATGCCAAAAAGCACAGATTATTCAAAATCTGTATTTATAGAAATGTGCGGGGGGTTTTTCTGCACAAGTTGATATCTGGTCATAATTTCAGATCCTTGTGGTTGTTGAGATATAAAGGATTTAGTGCCCATCCATATGTTGCGTTACTTTTTTTTGCCGACGCGCGGATTCTCACGACTTATGCAAACGACTGTAAGGCGATCAATTACCGTTGTGATTATTGCTCCAAGTATCTTCTATACATGGCGGTGATAAGAGCGACAGAAAGCGGTGCTTCGAAAGTAGAAGGGGCCTCAAGATTCATTATGAAGCTCAGCTTGAAGGATAACTGCGATCATTGTTAGTGAACCGAATTGAAGTGTCGGCTTGAACTGAGCGTTGTTTGGTCATGTGCACTGGAATACTCGAGGTCTATATAAAGGAGAGGAGTTTGAGTGACTAGGTACATGGTTTAGCAATTCCTCCGCGCAATCCTACTGTTCCTGAAGTCAACGCCATCACCATGAAGCCTGTTAATATCTTCACCCTCTCTACTTGCGCTACTATTGCCAGTTTCGTCGTCCTCGGAGTACATGCACAAACTACCCAAGATCCGTCGAATCAATGCAATACTCCTCCTTCTGGTTCTTTAAGGCCATTTATTCTTCCAAAACTGTATAGCAATACCGTGACTAAATGACCCCTATTTCCTCTTTTTCTTCAATCTCATCTCTAACTCGAACGCACTGGGGCAATAATTATCGATTCGAATACCAAAGCAATGCGCTCGTTACTGTATCACATGCTGCAACGCCTTTCCCGGCTCTCCTAACTGTGGTTCTAACGCGGACATCTGTTTGGGTCGGTGTACCAGGGGGGTAGTTCGAGTTCTTCTGCTACTACTAGTATCACTAGTTCAACCAATTCATCCGCTCCAATCTCGACCTCGACTCAAGTGACGTCGTCGTCCACTGTACCGTCATCATCCTCAAGTTCCGATGCAAACTCTTCGAGCTCTTCGGACCAGGGAACACAAACTGTGTCTGAGACCAGTACTAGTAGCACCACGAGTTCCTCCGTTTCGTCGAGTAACACCGGTTCCCCTAATTCGAGTAGTGCGCAACTCCAAGTGGCGAATGCTGCGGTTCTCGTTATGAGTATAGGTCTTCTCGTGTTTGGGAGGTTGACAGAGTGGATATTTGCATAGTCTATTCAAGTTTATACAGTATACTTCGACTCCTGTTGCGGTTTTGTTCACCAAATCTGGTCGGGTCTAATTAAGCATTAACACAGAATTCAGCTAGTAAATCAATTGATGATTAGTTGTGTGCCAATCTTTGGGTCATGAAATGACGGAGTCGTAAGCTGTCTTAAGATCGAGCTAAAAGCTAAAAGTACAATGAGTACAATCGCGAAATAAATTCTAAGTTACGAGTATTTTGCACAGAATCAAAGACTGCGTTTTTTGTTTCGAATTTCCTCTACGATCTCGTCAAAACCCATCATCATCATCACCATCGTTACCCCCATCTCCCTGAAGAATCTTCTTTGTTTACAGACTTGTTCTACCTTTTATACCAGTCTCGGACACGTGCGCCTCAGTCTACTTGACTCTGTTATTGTGGTCTAGCTGAGGGTGAGCATTATCATTTACTTACGCTACTTATATCTGCTCGTATTAACATCATTAATTAGTCTTGTTACTTACAAGTGTCCTCATTTTACACATCCTTCTTTACCAACTTGTATAGAGACTCAACTCTCTGTGGCTTAGTACTACCGTATATTTCAGCCACCTCAGTAGAATTGAAACTTGTGGTTATAAGTTATTTTGCATAGGGTCTTTATTCAAGTTTGGCATATTTATTACTACTCTAAGGTCCATGAGTCACTTAATTACTTACTACCTGAAGTACTATCACAAAAGACTCTGTCTTAGGTACAACCACATATTCTTTTGTTTTGAACAAGTTTTACTATATGAAGTCTAATATTACAGGAATTGTACTTGATTTGACCGATGTCACAGATCTGTCAAAATTTTGAAATATTTTGCCTACATCTGGAAATGAGGTTTTTCCTGATAAGTTAGGCCGGGCCCTCAGACAGAACCCAAAAGTCATATCTCGTTCTCCGTGTTAAGTATTCATTTGATACTGACAGCTCAGCTTATCGCTCATTTTAGCAGGGAATTGTATTGACTCAACAGCAGGACACGCCAGGCGTTTAAATAGTGCCTTCAGCCGTGGGAGTAAATTTTCCAGATTTGGGCATGACACCAATTTTGGCCGCCAGTGTGTTTTCACTGAGGTGGGAAAACTTCCTTTGTTTCCAGCTGTTTCCAGCTGGGCCGAATGACTTGTATCGCGAAAAATAGATGCGAGTCCGGATCCGGTAGTCGTGCTGTATCGACTTTATAAGCTCAAGTCAAACCTTGCAATTGTACCCTTGTGAAACTATCACCTACCCTCTTGAACAAGTCTCTGGGCTCAATGTCTGCAGAAACTCACTATCTGGATGAGATACCGACATCAATCTCAGCAAAACATAAGGCATCTCATTCAACTCCTGCCCCAGGAGTTGATGGCTTATCAAGCTTTTTGGCTGTCTCCGTCGTCGTGTTCGATGCATTGAAGGACGCTTCAATAGCAATGCCCTTTCCTTTTGCCTTTATGTTCGCATCGTTGGCTCAAAAGGTCCTTACTGCAATACAAGTGCGTTCCTGAAAATTTATCACTTTCAATCTCATCCGATCTTATCGACACTGTGGGCCCAGAACGCCAAAGACAACAAGCGTGCCTTTCAACATCTCGCGAGAAATATCTGTGAATTGGGGTCGGCTATTCTGCAGCAGCTGGTAGAGAAAGAGGTCGTGGATACTGAGTTGAATAAAAATGTAGAGGTGCTACTTGGGTACGTCAAGATAACTCTGGCGGGCTATACTGATTTCCTCGAAGTACACTCGGTGAAATTTTACAATTTGTACAAGAAAGCTCCGCTAGATCCCGCTTCATGCGGTTTTTGTCATCCAAGAGTGATATCAGGACAATAAAAGAGTATCGAGAACAGCTGAGATGTGCCCTCGATATGTTCGGAGTAAGTATAAGCATTTCCCGTCGTCCTCCGGTGCCCGGACTAAAATTTTCATAATCTAAAGGTCCAGTCACTCATAAACATCCAATTGATGATAGCGAAACTGATAGCTCGTCAGGGGAACACCGAGCGCACCGAAGACACGCACGTCACCTCTCGGGACCAAAGTACACGGGAATCTACTACTGGTTCCTTTGGACCAAATGCCTGGCTGTCTGGTGCCACTATCAATAACATCAGAGGGTCTCATACAGAAATAAGAAATTTCAACAATGTCTCCGTGGTCAACTCCCATAATGTGTGTCATACGGTCACAGATGGAGTACCTGTGCACCAAACTCGCAGTGAGCTCCGAGTTGCTGTCCCCAAGACAATCTGGCCTTGCTAACTATTTTGAAATCTCTCAGCTCTAACTGGCAGCAGAAACCCTCTTTGGCCATATTCACATGGTCACTTTCCATCTCATGCTAGCATTCACCATGAAGTTCCATGGTAATTCACCTGTTGGATGAAATTATGAATGCATGCAGTATAGAAACAGGATTCCTAACTCAATAAAAATCCGAGAAGCTAACTCTCAAGTTCATATTACCTATGCTTCTTGTTCCTTATCTGATGGGGTTGTATGTATTAGTGTTTGATTAGTGTCAGAATCAGTCAGATAAATGCACTTTTGAGTGCTGTGGAACCTGTCACTTGTTCAGAATTCTTGCAGTAACCGGTAAAATCCAGCATTATGTATATGTATTAGTAGATGGTTCAAGTACTTACTGATTCACAGAATATTGTATCATTTCACCATCCCGTAATAACTGTGACCTTTTTTTGTTAAGTGAGATTTTTTGTCTTTTGCTTCCTGGTTTTTTGCACATTAAACATTTTGCTGTGCACTCATCTTACAACAGAACCTAAAAGGGGCCAAGTACCTTTGCCGGGTAAGTGTGTATATGTAAATGCTGCAAGCATTTCCTTCTGGAGAAAGGGCCTGAAAGGCATGGACCCTCAGAATCCAAAAACCTCCGCACTTTGAACCTGCTAAATATAGATGTCCATGGCAGGCCAATTGATACTCCATAAAGCTTCCTTTCAGTTTTTGCCTCTTGACCAGACACCTTACCGACCATGTAGATAGCTGTGGAATAGAGATCAGCAGCCTGAGTCAAAAGAATTTCAAAAGACTTGTATAGCTTTCAACAGCATCACGACCCACTTCCGTACCACTGCTGTTGTTTGAGCTCTTTTAGCTACTCCAGTTGGCAAGTACAGCACTGATTCTAATCGAAGCGCTCACTGAACCTAAAATATGAGCAGGGTCTTGTGATTGACGTGAATCAGGATATGGAGATCGCAGTCTGAGTTCTCGTGGTGAGAGAAAGTCGTATGATTTGACTGTATCCACGTCTTCATGAATGAGTTTGCTGAAAATTTTTTTACATGTTTTAGTGGTTCAAATCCTAAATGAGACCTTCAAGTTGCAGGTGTTTTTTTCGGGGACAAGTCTATAATCTGACTAAATCGTTCGATACTAGCCGAGTCACACTGTGCAGGTGTACAGCTCTCTTGATGACTGGGGAGGAATCAGACGCGAAAGAATGCTGAACGATCTTTACAGGAATTCAATATCCACTTCTGAATACCGTGGAGGAGATTATGTTGAAACCAAGGGAATAGCGTCGGTCCAGTCAAGGTTGAGTGCGGGTCTCTATTACTGTTTTTTGGCACACAGACTCATATAACCCTGTAGATCTAGACCTCAAAACCTGACTTTGGTATCCCGAAGACTGGATTTACGCCGTCTGCGCTGTCGACGACGACGAGCTGCTCCTGACCGGTGCGCACAGCCACATACGCGTTTTCCCACGCTTCTGTACTACACGTCGCCAGCTGCGCTTGGTCATCTTAAACACACAAGCTCGCTCCGGAGCTCTGTTAGACGGTTCTCTACTTGCGCTGCTATTGCCACTCTCATCGTCCTCGGAGCACATGCACAAACTACCCAAGATCCGTCAAATCAGTGCAATACTCCTCCTTCTGGTTCCGTCAGTGTAAGGCCATTTAATTCTTCCAAAACTGTATAGCAGTATCGTGACTAGTAAATGACCCCTATTTCTTCTTTTCTTATCCCTAACTCGACACACTGGGGCAATAATTCGAATACCGAAGCAATGCGCTCGTTACTGCATCAATTCAAATTCAAGCACCGTAAAACGAAAATGTTATCGTCTAACTATGTAACCGTAGACGATCAAGTACCAGAAACGGATCACCGTTGACACATTTCTTCATTTGATCCAATGTATGCGGTGAAGCTAGTAATAGTATGATATGGCTATAAGGCAGGATCAGGTGTGGTCAGGTTCCTTTCACACTCAGCTCTCAACCGCACCCTTTTCACCGCCGCCGCCGTTGCTGTCATCATTTGTCAGTCATTGACCATTAGCAGGTGGACGCGCGGCGACTAACAAACCGTCGGACGCATCCGTAATAAAATCAACAGAAAAAAAGTCATATGTAGAGCAGAATGCTCATCACAATGAAGCATTATACAGCACGCCGTAATGATAAGCCAGCAAATGCAGTAGCCGTATTGCAGCATGCGCATCCGAGTCCAACCTGAAACAGGTTAATTGTTGCGGTACCACTCGAGAACGACAGGCCTTGGAGTCTGTTATTAAGAGCAAGAAAGAAATTAAACCGACATTTTTTCACTTATCTCAGTCTCTACTCATGTCAGCAACAGACAACTCACTAGGCGATGAACTCGATGTGCTTGTCGTAGGCGCAGGATTTGCCGGCTTATACCACCTTTACCAGCTTCGCAAACTTGGCTACTCCGTCAAACTCTTCGAATCTGGCAGTGGCATGGGTGGTGTCTGGCACTGGAATTGCTACCCCGGTGCCCGTGTAGACTCCGAAACGCCGCTCTACGAGTTTTCCATCGAGGAGGTGTGGAAGGATTGGAGGTGGAAAGAGCGTTTTCCGGAACGAAACGAACTAGTTTCGTACTTTCGGTACGTCGGAGAGAAGCTTGATTTAAAGAAGGATATCTCCTTCAATACTCGGGTCACTGCTGCTCACTTCGACGCGAACGTGGACCGTTGGAACGTGACCACAGACGGAGGCAACGTTGTTCGTCCACGATTCTTAATTCTCGCTGTTGGTTTTGCGGCAAAGCGTTACGTCCCGGACTGGCCTGGTCTCGACAAATTCCAAGGAGTCTGGCACCATACAGCGAATTGGCCACAGGAAGGAGTCGATGTGAAGGGGAAACGAGTTGGTGTCATCGGAACGGGCTCCACTGGTGTGCAGGTTATCACGGATGTCGGCCCCCGAGTCAAACATCTTACTGTATTTCAACGTTCTCCGGCTATCGCTTTGCCTATGAACAATAGCAGAGTGGACGATGAAAAGCACAGGAAGATGAGGGAGCTGTCACCGATTATGTATCGTCGACGGTTGCAAACTACGAGTAAGTGTTCGATCGTTTATTCATGAACTTAGGTCTTTAAGCTGAATTTTTTCAGCTGGTCATAACTTTGCAGCTTACCCTCAAGATACCTTCTCAGCTACCCCAGAAGAACGCTACTTGCTGTGGGAAGAGCTCTGGAGTCGTGGTGGCCTCAATTTTGCGGTCGGAAATTACAGGGATGTCATGGTGAACCAAGAGGCTAACGACGCGGTGTACGCTTTCTGGCGAGACAAGATCAGGAAGAGGTTGAATGATCCTGTCATGCAGGAGAAGTTGGTACCCACTGTTGCACCCTACCCGTTCGGAACGAAACGACCTGTGATGGAAGGAGGATACTATGAAGTTTTCAATCAATCTAATGTTAACCTCGTCGACGTCAACGAGACTCCTATTCAGGAGATCACAACGAAAGGGATTCGCACCGGTGATGGCGTTGAACACGAACTTGATATTCTCGTTGTTGCATCTGGGTTTGATAGCCTTACTGGGGGTATCATCCAGATCGACATTCGCGGATTGGATGGCACATCGATCAAGGATAAGTGGGCTAACGGGGTGTATACCCACCTTGGTATGACGACAGCGAATTTCCCAAACAGTAGGTTCATCTCGCCTAAAATCAGTGTACGAACCTCAGACTGATTTGATACAACAGTGTTCTTCCTTTATGGTCCTCAATCTCCAGCTGCGCTTTCCAATGGTCCAGCCTCAATTGTAAGTGCTCACTCTGTTTTTTTTT
Source organism: Dendrothele bispora CBS 962.96 (assembly GCA_004369135.1). Taxonomy (NCBI): domain Eukaryota; kingdom Fungi; phylum Basidiomycota; class Agaricomycetes; order Agaricales; genus Dendrothele; species Dendrothele bispora. The sequence goes on along the minus strand of ML179186.1, from coordinate 167,046 downwards.
TTTTTTAAGAAAAAAACGTTCCCTCCTGAGCTGATTCCTTGCGGTATCTTTTAGGAAATGCAAAGCGATTGGGTCATCAAATGCATCCAGCACATGAAGAAGAATAAACTCACTCGTATCGAGGCGACTCCCGAAGCAGAAGAGGAATGGCGCAATCTCAACATCAACGTTGCAGCTGGTACCCTCCTAGGTAAAGCAAAGTCTTGGTATAACGGCTCGAACATACCAGGAAAGGTCGTGGAACCACTAAATTTTGCTGGAGGTTTGCCTTACTACTACTCACTCATCAAGGAGAAGGAGGAGAAGGGCTACGAAGGCTTCAAATTGTCATCCAACGCTCAGAAGGCTGAATTGGGAGTACACGACAAACACAAGTACGTCTTGAGCTTACCGTCCCAAAGCTTTATCAATTCAATAATTTTTAGGCATCAAATCGTCAACGGCTTTGCAAAGGCGTAGATGCACAGCAAATCATGGGTTTCTGAATGGTGTAAACGGAAGTATAGACAAATCTTAGGACAGTGATGTACATGTAAACAAACCTTTAAATTTAGGGCGAGCCGAATGTAACGAAAAACGGACAATTGAGCTAAAAGTACAACGAGTTACAATCGCGAAATAAATTCTAAGTTACTAGTATCTTGTACAAGATTAAAGTCTACGTTTCTTGTTCGAATTCCTCTATGCACGTCTTGTCAAACCCCATCGTCATCCTCATCATCACCGTCGTAACCCCCATCTCCTTGAAGAAAGATATTGTCATCTTCACTACCATCTACACTTCCGTCATCCCAGTCATGCAAACGATGTAATAGAGAACGATTGCCGATTTCGACAGTCCGGATTCTCAAAAAGTCGCCTGCATAATTGATGTTTGGGCGAGAGCATGCGACTTTAGAATCATCTTCAGATGGATCACTGCTGAATGCCATTTCCTCCTTGCACTTTCGACTGGTGATCATAAAGGACGGACAAGGAGAACGAGGATATTTCCGCCTCGTAGCAGTGGACTGGCTGCTAACTCGAACTGCCTCCGTTTCAAACGACACACGTCGAAGTTTAGGATCCAGCGCCGACTCCGACGAGTCGGAATCTGACAAGGAATGATACGACGACAAGTCTACTGGATCTTCTTCCTCCTCATCCGAATCGCTAAACCTCGATCTCAGATCGAATCGATTCGAAGACATCGGTCCCGGAGACTCGCAAAACCCTTCACAAACCCACGGTCTCGACTCGGACGGTCGTTGATCTACAGCGTTTTTGACATTGAGAAAAAGAAGTCGACGAACGATAGCGTACATCTCCCAATCCGTTTCTAACCTCGGGACTCGGACTTCGGGATGTGTTGTTGTTGTTGTTGTTGTTGTTGATGAATCCGATTCGGATTTTTGATCTGAACAGGTACGCCAGAGATGATCGTCCAAGTTTTGAATGAATTTATGCCATTCTTCGTTGGAGCTGAGTTCGAGAGTGAATAGAAGGGTGCCGTATCCGAATTCCTCTAGAGCGCGTTGTTCCATGAGGTCGCAGAGGTTGTAGGGGAGAGTGGTCCAAGATTGCCTGTAAGAAACGAAAGATTGAGGGAAAGCTCGTCGTGAGTTATGGATCATATTTTATTTGAACCAAAATAAGAAGAAAAAAAAAAGAGCGAGGGCAAGGTAAGACGTACAACATATCCATCGAATACCCAATCCCATCCCACCATGCTTTTGCCAAATGCAACGAAATGATCCACCACTTGAAAAGCCTCTCTGCTCCACAATCGCATTCCGCTTCCACTCCCCATGTCCCCGGTGGTAGCGTGAACATCTCTTCGTGGTCGAAGTCTGGCGAGTCGATGATGGGTAGTAGGGTTTTTGAATAGTAAGCAGAAGCACAGATAACGGCTGGGTGAGGGTTCAACCCTGTTTCGGTGTCGAGTGCATTGTAGATCTTGGTCGCTAGATGGACTTGTGTGTCGGGTTCAGTTCCTGTTGGAAGGGTTGGGATTTCAACGAAGTTGCAGGAGAAATCGTCAAAAAAAGAAGATAATTCCAACGTAGTGGGTACAGATATGAAGAGACCACTCACTACCCAGTTTCTCGAAGTGATCTACAATCCATTCGGCCAACCAGTGCGCTATCATTTCATTCTGGAAAGAGGTACGAAACTCGACGGAAAGATGATGTGATTCTCGAGAGCTGTCCGAGGTGACCAGGTCCTTCGCTGAACCTTCGAGTTGTAACGGCTCCAAGCCCTCAGTCAGAGTATCACTGGTAGAAGATGAGTCTTCCTTGTGCCTAAAGTCGGTGGCATGCGGGTTACGAACGATGACAGACATTTTCTGTACAGAGGATGACGGGAGTGTAAAGAGTTTCAGTGTTCTCTTCGAAGATGCCCTTTTGAGTAAACGAAGAAGCCTTGGTTGGACTGCTGAAGCAATATAGAGCACAATAGGCCCTGCCAAACTTAAGCTAAGCGTTGTAATGGCGAGAGGAACAATGAGATTTCGACCAACGCCTATTCGCGGCACTAGCCATACTCTGTTGATGATCATCTTCGACAAGCGAGCGAGTTCTGCCGTCATATTGAAAACGCTGAACAAGACGTAAAAAGTCGAAAGGCGAGAAGGGCTGGAGACGAGTACTTTCGGTGGGGTGTAACATCGGACTTTTTCAAGTTGGTGGTCCTTTGTATTCTGAAGGAAAGGGCAAAGCGTAGAGTTACTGCGTGACTTGGTAACTTTTGCCGAGTGTTACGATGCGTACTTGGGCATGGATGATATCAGTCTTAATGAACCAGAGCAACTTGCTTGGACTTAACTTGGACTTTAGTCCAAGTTCTTTAGTCCAAGTTCGACAGCTCGGAGAACGGAATAGGTTGCCTACATATAAATCAATGCACACCTGGTAAGCATCAAAATTTGCCAGAGACAGAAAATCGCTGAGCAGAAACTTTAAGACCAGACATAACTCGACTGGGCAGCGTCACTGTTTTTTGGAGTTGCCATGCCAGAGTTGAAACAAGTGCGATGAACGAAAAAGAGTCATTTGGGTCCCAACTAGGATCGATAGAACCATTGACAAGTCGGAATCAAAGTCAACTGGCGGTCCGGCATTGGCCGCTAGTATCTTCACTCCGTCACAAACTCCGACAGCGTCTACTGGTCGACTTTGGTCAGTGTTTTGTTGAAAGCTCTGATCATAACAGCTTCTCTTCTTCAGCTCTTGGTCTGGCACTCGTAAGTACGTTCTTGCGTTTTGTCACTGTTACTATTAGTGTATCATTAACGCTCTCATAAACGCTCTCATGTGATTGAGAGACAAAACCGATCGCTCACCGGCACCCTTGGATTTTATTTTGTTTCCGGGAAAATGCTAGAACCTTGGTCAGGACGATTCTAAGCAGATTAAGACGTCACCTCATTATCAGGAAACAGTAGTAACCAGCATGGTCATTCGCGCTGTCACTGATGTATCCGCCTGTCGTTGGCCGCTATCGCCTTCAATCAACTCCCGTCGCCACTGTCAAAACTATCATCCAACGTTTTACAGACAGAAAAATCTTCCAGCAATCGTTACGAGCTAAGAGAAAAAATACGGTACAATTTGTCATTGCTAATGATGGTCAGGCGGCAGTGGAAAGAATCGAGTGTCCAGCCCAATTACAAGTAGGTGAAATTGTTATTATTCATGAGTCAGGTTCCGGAGATGCCTAAAAGATGAAAGATAGATGTATGTCAACTACCAGACGAGTGAAGTCCTACTTTCTTGACGAGACTTCTCCTCAACTCTCTGGTTCAAGAGTTACGTTAACGTTTATTGTCTCGGGGTCAGACCCAGTCGATGTCGATCATTGAGAAACAGTGGACAACAAGCGCTACGGAGACTAATTTGTAGTACTAACGACCGCGATCGAAGTATTGCCAATTGCTAGAAATGCTAAATACTTCGCGTTTAGATGTTTTGCATCACCATTATACCCCCACACCACCAATATCCTCCCTTCCCTGTCTTTGTGAGTACATGAAGTTTCGTGGCGAATAGGCATCTCAAACCCCCGTCTTCAGATTAATCATTCAACATGGTCCTCAAAAAACGTTCACTCATGTCCTTATTTATTCATACTCATCAATCCGAGTCATCACCTTACGAAAAACCGGAAAAACCATTGGAAACACCGTGCCTAACCAGCGAAAAGCTTCAGCCCTCGAACCAGCCCATGTACTACGACCAACCCAAGTCATCGTCTGATCTGGACGCTCTAGTTGTTCCATCTCCAACGACCGAGGAATTTGCCTTGTTTGACGACGATCCGTTCGCTTCCGGATCACCTTCCTTATGCGACCAGCCTCTCCATGCCTCCCCGAAACCCTCCTTCATGTCTGTTGGCTCAGCTTACCTCTTCCCGATGCCGCCCGGAGTCCCGAGATATACACACAAACATCTCTCTTCTTACTCTTCCTTTCCGTCACTCCGTTCCTTGACTGAGATAGACGCAGAGCAAACAAACTATTGTCTTCCAACGGTAAAGATCTTTTTTTTTTTACTCTTCACCCGTAATGTTTCGTACACAATAAGCTCAACTTGTGTGTTTTAGGCTTCACGAACCAATCTAGAATATTATCAACAACCGTTGCATCATTCTCCTCATGTAATCCCTCTTCCTCTTAGAAGTTCCAAGCTCAAGAAAACCGTCGTACCCGATACGGAATTCCGAGACGACAGAGCCTTGACTCCTCTCTCTCCTCCTCAGCCCTCCTTCTATCATCGTCATCGAACGTCCTCGATGAATTACGACAAGCGATTCGGAAGATCCTTTATTCAATTCGACGATGACTTTGAAGAGGATCATCACGCTGATCATGCTAGTTCCTGGAGTAGAAGGGGAAACGGAAAGGGAAAAACAGATAGTTTGGAATCTGTTATCTCCCATTCAAGTTGGGCAACACGATATTCAGATCGTCACGATAAGGAGAGGGAGTCTGTCGGTTCTAATTCTTGGGATAATTCTATCCGTCATACAAAACGTGAGTTCATAGATACCTTTTTCTTTCCAATCGAAGTGGTGATTCTGAATTATCTTTCTACAGCATTTGAAACCTCGCGACTAGTGAAAATGAGGAAATCGATGCCTCGAATTCATGGTCTCATGTCATGCATTAGCTCGAAATAATTCTCTGCAGTTTTGTTTCTTTTTTTTCTTTACGAATTTAACGAACTTAACGAAAATTTACGATGATCATGATCTACCGCTTGTATCTCTTTCTCTCTAATTGGGAATGTTTCTTTTGTAGTACTAGTAATTTTTCTTATACGGCCGTACTGTATCCATATAGAACACTTTATTTAGTTGGACTATGCAGTTTTTACTGACATGAGCTTTGATCGAAGGTTTTCACAAAGTCCGACGAGCGTCAAGAGGCTTTCACCTGGTATCAAGCAGTAAAAAGGATCATATCTTGCCCCTGAGACGTCACGGTTCATACACAGTTCCGCTGCACATCTGATCCTGCAGTTGATCAGTTGGCCGACTCTATTAAGGTCTGGCAACAACTAAAAATTTTCGAGCGGATGCTGCGCATTTTGCACTGGGTCAATCCTCCGGGTCGGCTTCGGTTGAAGCGTACTGGTAGTATAAGATATACACATACTTACACAACAAACAAATGCCGCGCGTGCAGCGATTCTCATTACGAGGCCGACTGAAAGGAGGAATCGTCTTTACACGCAGCTTTTTGCCTCGGTCGGTCACCGATGTGGTCTTATTTGTCAAGACCTTTATTATCAATCACGCATCGGAAACTCTGGCTTCATTCACCTGAGTTCTAGTGTCCTGTAGAAGCCTCCTCAGCCCGGTAACAGTTGATGCTATTCCAGGCCTCGTACTTGCCACGCTTGCGGTGGCCCACTTCACTTCATCGTCTTTACACGCAACTTTTTGCCTCGGTCGGTCACCGATGTGGTCTTGTTTGTCAAGACTTTCCAGTTGATGTGGTTCTGTTTCGATCAGAAGCCTCTGACTTACCCAATGGGCTACGGTTCTAGGCCTTGCCACGCTTGCGGTGGCCAACTTGACTATGTATTTTCCAAAACACTTGCATCGATCATCCGTTGTCAATTGATTTGGCAATTTCCCGTCTTTACATAGTATGTATGTATCCAGCTGGTTTATGTAGAGCAGATCGCTGAGATAAGTTGATTGGCGCGATGCTGTAACGATGTCTATGTTGAGTTACTGCCAGGTTTTCGGGGTCCTGATACTCCTTGATTTGACCTTTAGTCCATGGACTGTCTGCCCTTCACGCCAGCAAAGTTGTAAATCGATAATCACAAGCCACTCAGGCAGAGTTCAATGCGAAGGCATCAGAAATAGACTATGTTAACAGCGCTAATCGAGCTCTGTGACCGGCTGTATTTCGGGAGCAGATGGATCATGATGAAAGGTACAGCTACTTGCCACAAAATTCTAGAGACCACAAGGTCTCGAAACACTTAGTGATCTGTATTTACCTTTGTGAGTGCGCCTCGTGTAAGCTAACCAGTTTAAGAAACATCTGTCATATTGAGGAAGCTGATTTTGTGGAGTGGAAGTCCGAGTGGGTAAAACAGAACAACGTAAATGACGGGAGGTTGAATGAGTAGTGATTTTTTGAGACTTAAGTATACGAAGCGGAAACTTTGGATAGAAAATCATTGCTTTCCCTCAACTGATCACAATGTATCGTTCCAGAGGGATGATAGCACGAGGAAGCTCCAGTGTAAGAGCAAGAGTACGTCGATGCAGGATAACTCAGCTGGTAGCATTCCTCATCTGCATCTTCTTTGTCATTGTCGTTGGAATTGGAATTGTGTTTCTGGTGGATTTCCGTGGGCCAATTACAGATTCTGCCCTGTATCAGAGCATTGGAGATCAAGATGGGGTGGGTCAAAATAATATTCTCTGTCTACCTCTTGTGTCATGCTAAAAACAGCCTAATTACTAGCTGGTTTTCCTTGGGAACATTTTCAATGTTGATACCAAGAACATGCAGCTTTCCATGAATTGGCAGCCATCAGGTTGTGGATCATTCTTCAACAGAACTGAGCCGCCATACTCCAATGAGAACGATGAACCTACAAATAACTGTGGCAGATTAACCATACCAGTCAATGTGTATGTCATTGGGTAGGAGACATATCCTTTTCATTATCTCCTATGTGAATGATGTGACTTGCATAGGCAAGATGAGCCTGTATGGAGCTATGACCCTTCACAGGACCCAATGGACACAGCTGATAGACAAACACATTAGTGAGCCTGAGACTATATTCTCCTGACTGCTATCACATAATTTTCATTAATTTTTACTTAGTGTCCCAGATCTCCGGTCTTTTACTATTGATGGCAGCATATCCATATACCCCTATGGCCTTCCAATCAGAGGCAAAAAACACCATCAATATGTTGACCAGAAATTTCTTCATCCATTTGGTAACTGGGAAACTGTACAGACTTACCTTGCCTTGTCTCCTATGTCTGGTGCTGGAAATTTCTCCATGTCTGATAATTCTACCACTTTCCAAGCACTTCCAATCTTGCGTATGGCAGTTGTTGATGCCACAGACAATTTTGTCCCCAGTGTTCCTTTTCAAGCGCCTATTCCCAATGGAAGTTTTACTGATCAAGCTTATTTTCTGATGACAACAATCAGATATAGTACATTAGCCATAGCATTTTGCATGATAATATTTGTAGTTGACTGGACTCTTACTATGCTTGTTGTGTATATCACACTCGGAGTTTTGTACCATAGGGGTAATGGAGGTATGGATTCAGGTGTATTGTTATTCCCTATAACGGTGATATTCGCCATTCCACAGTTGAGAGCTCTGTTTGTTGGAAATCCAGAATTTGGTATATTACTGGGTAATTTTTATAGTCTTTTGTGCGTTTAACAAATATTGATTTTCTCTTCTTTCAGATGTTGTTGGGTTTTTGCTTCAAATTATTATTGTGTCATTGTGTGGATTTACCCTATTGATTCTTTTGAATGAACAGAACCAAAAAAAGCATACTTGAATGTCTTATCTAGTTTTAGAATTGAAGATTTGATGATTTACATTGAAGATAAGAAATTCCAAGTTTGACCTGTTTTTGAACTCTCTTCTACCCTCGATCTTAACCTTAGCCCCCACTAAAATTCTTATTAAATATTACTGATAGTACATATCAGCCTACAAAGTGCATAATAAGAAAAATACAATATTCAGAGGTGATGCTTCATCTGGATTCATCCTACTGAAGTTGAAGTTCTTTTAGAGGTGAAATCTAGGATTAGCAATTGATTTTGATTGCTCAGGACAGTGTCAACAACAAAAATGAGTCAAGGAACAAGTGTCAGATCAAGAGATCAGGGAGCTTTACACTGGCCAGGCATCAATTTGGCATCTGCATCATGATTAATCAAGTATTGCTTGACCCCCATTTGACTGGCTTTTTTTGGCTTGTACAAGCTAATATGGCAAAGTGGGTCAAGTAACTTGAAGCAACCTGCCAGGGTGGTTTTTGCCACAAGGCTGTCACAAAAATAAGCCTGGACATGCCCATTTTACATGACTTGTACAGGCTTGTAGACACTTGGCACTTGCTGGCAAGCTGTTAGGATCCAGTTACCATATGTAGCTTGATTGGAATTCTAACCTAACAGAGGGCTTAAACAGGTTCAGAGTAGTTGAGACTTGAGATTTAGAGATGAAAAGGTTGGTAGTATATTCAGGTAATTGGCTGAGATGCAAAGGTTGTAGTATAGCTACAGTGTACTTAGTGTGGTAATTACAAAATAGCAAGCTGGGTCTTAGTAGACTCGAACCAGCTGTCTCTGTAAGACTTTGATGACAGTCGATCAACTGACAGGGACTGTCATCACTCTTGCCGTGAACAACTGGCTCGAGTCTAGGGTCTTAAGGACTTTTCAGCTGGCTTTTATACATGAAAACTATGTCAATCAAAGGCCAAATAGCTCGAAAAGTTACCTCCTAGCTCCTGGATGCGGTACCTACAAGGCGGTACTCATTTGTAGGCAGTACTTATAATTATACATTTTTAGTACTCTCTCTGAGGCTCGTGAATATCTGCTTTTTAATAAGAGTTGCGAGTCATGATTGCAGGTTTTCCCAAAGGCCGGATCTTCCGGTGAGTTCTCCGATTGAACTCTTAGAGATGATTAGCAACGGCCCTTTTTGCGTTTTAGGACATTGTCCGGGCCCTGCGCGCTTAAGAAGTTGATTTGGAGCACACCGGAAGCTGTTCGGCCTGGAGGAAACGCCTCTCAAGGCAATGCTCTTTACTGTGTCGTAATGATAATTCTCCTCAATGTGTATCAAGAATGCCGGAATTCCTTTTCCGCGCTCCGATTCAAATTAATTTTAGTTCTTTATGATGTGTTGGAGTTTGTGACAAAGTGGCACACCTGAGGCGAGGGCTCCAGATGTACATGAGCCTCAGTGGGGAGCCAAGCTCTCAGTCAGCCTTAGTAAATCTTGATCACTGCGCCAGCTCGAAGCCTAAACATTATTGACATCCTCTCCCATCATGTGTCACCCAATTTGGGGTGGTAGCCGCTACCGTATACTTGTACTCATGGCAGATCAGTCCATGGACTATTCATTAAGTGACAGGACCCCGACTCACCTAAATAGTATCAACCAAAGTAAAACACGAGTTGGTGGCACAGGGCTTAGATTAGAATTATTATTGAATCTGACTATGCCTTATGTAGTATAACCTGGCGTTTGATCTATCTCAGCTAACCTATCTGTCTGAGGGGTTGTAACTTGTTGCAAGTCTACCCTCACCCTCTTTCAAGTGTCCTCAACTCTGAAAACTCTGCCTTTCTTTAATTTACTATCACAAACAATTCAACATTGCATAGCTGATATCCTCCAATGTGGCTGGTGGTCCTCATTGTCTGGAGTACAGCATTTCAAATGAATTTTCAAGCTACCCTCGCTCAAATTTTTGGAAACTTGTCTATGCAAGTCACCCTCCAGCTACCTTTACTTTCTCATAGTCATCCCTCTCTCCTCATCTAGCCAGGGTAATGTACAATGTGGGCAAACAACAATTTCATGGCAAGGGTCCAACCCTCCATATACAATAGGGATTGTTCAGAAGTACTCCGAGTCTGATTCAATGATTCAGCTTCACGCTCTTAAACTACAATGTTCATTAGCCAGACCACCTCACAAAATTCATCACTTCCTCAAGTCATCTACCGCAACTTCTCACAGAATTCTCTGACATTCCGACTGTTCTATCCCGAAGGTATGCCATTGTCCCACTTGAAAACAAAATACACATATACATGTATACAGGGACAAATCTGCGGATATCTGTGGCCCAAAATGACTCAAGCATCAAGTATAGTCCGCTAGTAGATGACCTTGCAGTAGCTGCTGGTAAGATTTATGTTAAACCTCCAAAGAGACTCTGATTATCCACCCACAGGTACAAATGATAGCTGTTTGATGCATGCTTCTATGAACTCTCAAAGTCAGGCGATGGCTGCGAACTCAATGTGCGTTTCCGTCTATTACAGTGCCTCGCCAGTATCAATGATCATCTCATATTAAAACCATAGAAGCCGGAATGTTCCTCAATGCGGTTCTTTACAGGCGAACATTGCTGGGTCTGTTATTTAGTATGTCCTGGTCTGTCTTTTGACAATTCCTTTTGTTGAATGAAACGCCTTTTCTTTGACGGTTTAGTATCAACTCCAATACCTATTACACGGACAAAAACTTGATTGCTACTTCTCCGTCCACTATAATGTATATCATTGGAGATGGACAGCCAGCAACATTTGATATTAGTGTACCCTATCCAGCGGGGACTCTGCTTTCTTTTCAATCTGGAGATGTTTCTAGCCTCAAAGCTTTAGTGGGCATAGAAGAAGGTGTGTTTCTTATGATTCTAGATCGGTCCGTATGTTCATTTACGGTTACAAGGAAACAACAACTGTTTGTTAGCAGACCTTCCTCCTAATTTCACAACTTCATCTTTGCCTTTCCTACCACCGACCTCATCTATATCCACTCCCTCTAAAACAAGTTCCAATCCGAGCTCTACATCTAGTCTGCAAAATGACAGTAATGACGAAGGTAACGATCCACGTCTTTTTTTTGGTGTAATTACATCTTATGAATTTCTCGAAAGCCAAAATTATACCTGCCGTCATTGTACCGGTGGTACTTTTCGTTCTAATCGCCATGTTCTTTTTCCGAAAACGCTGGTTCCATGTCTCACACTCAACGAGCCCCCAAACATCCCAGATTCCAGTCCAAGGTTACTTGACAAAAAAGACCTATTCAGTTGTGCAAGATATGTTCAATCTGCCGCAACGATTTTTCTTTTTCTTTTTCTTCGGCTCTTTACTTACGTATGCATTTTTGTTTTGACCTTGTAAATGTAGTTACATCGATTCCAACGTTTTCTATTATCGCTATTTCCTCTCCAGGGCGATTATAATGTCTTTCTCACCACAGGTTCGCATAAGTCGATGAAATAAGTTCTTTGCGTCGATTTGCCAGCCTGAGTGATTCAAGAGTGATTTGACCCTACAACGGTCGAGACACCCGAAACATCCTGGGTATTGATACGATGGATGTTCCCCGACCGTACTGGTAGTTACTAGCCATTTGGGACTTACGATCTAATTTTGGCCGGCAGTACCGGTCACTTGAAGTCTCAAAGCACAAGTTAGGACGATAAATGGTACCCATTTAAGTACAGTATTCCCACTCCCACACCGGCTAGCAGTCCCTCCAACCGCCATGTCGGTCTATTCACTGCAATCTCCCTCCTTTTCCTTAGAAGGCGATAAACAAAACGGATGAAAAAGGTTCCCGGACTCAACGCAATTCGTACTTTAGGCGAGGGTTTCAAGTACCCGCCTTAATGGACGAACTCCTTATTGTCTTCCAACGGTAAAGATCATCCTTCATTTTTTACACGATGAGATTAACTGTGTTTCAAGCTTCACGAACCAATCTAAAATATCGTCAAGAACCATCGGACCATTTCCTACATGTAATCCCTCTCCTCCTAGAAGTTCCAAGCTTAAGAAAACCGTCGTACCCGAGCTTTCCGTTACGGAATTCCATGACAACAAAGTGACTCCTCTCTCCCCTCCTCAACCCTCCTATCATCGTCGAACGTCCGAGAATTACGACAGGCGATTCGAAAGATCCTTTATTCGATTCGACAATGACTTTGATTATGCTCATTCCTGGAGTAGAAGGGGAAACGGAAAGGCAAAACAGGTAGTTTGGAATCTGTCATCTCGTTCAAGCTGGGCAACGATACTTATTCAGATCATAGGGAATCTGTCGGTTCTAATTCTTGGAATAACTCTATCCGTCATACAAGACGTGAGTCATTGGTACCTTTTTCTCTCCAATCGAAGTGGTAATTCTCAATTATCTTTCCGCAGCCTCATTTGAAACGTCGCGACCATGCATTGAAAATGAGGAAATTGATGTCTCGACTTCATGGTCTCATGTCATGTATTAGCTCGGAATATATTTTTTTCTTTTTTTCTTTACGAATTTAACGAAATTTTACGATCACGATCCACCGCTTGTATCTCTCTCTCTAATTGGGAATGTTTCTTTTGTAGTACTGGTGATTTTTCTTGTACGGTCATACTGTATCTAGACATAACACTTACTTGGACTAAGTTGTACCGGCAAGAGCTTGATGGAATTTCTTCACGAGGCCTAGTAGGTCTCAAACGTCAAGAGGTTTCCATTGGTACTGAGTTATACTAAAAAAGGTCCGTATTTGTCCAAAAACTTTGATACACGGCTCCTCCAGTGCATATTTGATCCCGCTGCGCACTGATCATGATTAGTTGGTCACATAACCACTGAGTAGGCACTGGAACTTGTGGAGGATGGAAAGCACCGTTGATAGGTAATAAATCTTAGTTACTCCCAGCAGTTATGTATTAGACTCGAACCAGCCGCCCTGTGTACTTAACGGTTTGATGACAGTCGATCAAAGCCGTCAGCGGAGCTGATTGACTGTCATCACTACTCTCTCAAAGGGACTGGCTCGCTGAGTCTAGTTAGTTAGTTTTAATTTTACTCAGCCTCGGAAAAACTTCCGAACGAAATTGTTGCGCACATTTTGCACTGGGTCGTCCCGACTGAAACTCCTTAATGGGTCTAATGGCGACGTCTCTGGTCTCCCCTCCATCCTTCATTGAGAGTTCCATCTTTGTACGTCTTCTAATGCACAGACTGCTGTAGTCATTCACTTGAAAGTACACATATGTGTGTTCCGCGGCACAGACGCGCAAGATAGGGGTCATCGCTAGCCACGAACAGTAGGCGATAGTTTTGGAACATACGCCTTCACATATACTTTTGACAAAGTACCGAACAACAGTTAACTGTAAGATTGTATGTAAGTACTTGGCATTGAGAGATTCACTGGCATGTTCACCAGTAATTTGATCGACCCTACAGCGACCTGACACCCGAAACGTCCCGGGTAATCAATGCGATGAGCGTTCCCCGACAGCCATTTGGACTTAGAGCTGGTGACTCGGGAGCTTTGGCTTGAAAAAGACACTCCAAATCTCGAAGCACAAGTTAAGACGATACGATATATCTAACTATCAATCTGGACATAGTTGTGAACGTTTCATCGATACACCAGTGGCGCAGACTTCATTTGTCTGATTTTGTCAACGTTGTCTAACTTTTTCGTCGATTGTTTCTACAAGCTCGGTCAATTTTGAAACGAACTTCGTACCGGACCGCTCGCAGCATAAATTACTGGAACATTTCTGAGCATTTGAGAGATCCGACCAGTGCCGGGACGGAGTCCAAGCTCGGGCGTCAATCAGTGGTTCTTTCCCCACCTCTTGGATCCAGGTACGTATTTGTGACGTCGCTTTGTAATTACACCGGTTTACTAAATATTCCATTTGCCAGCTCCTGGAATTTCGGTGGGTGATTCGAAATGTATGCCAGTGTATATATAACACGTACAATGAATTGGGTCGCCCACTCCCAGGCTAGCAGTGTTCCCCCCAACTGCCATGTCGGTCTATTCACCGCAATCCCCCTCCTTCTCCTTGGAAGGCGATAATCATACGGATGAAAAAGGTCCCCGGAGTCAACGCAATTCGTACTTCAGGCGAGGGTCTCAAGTGCCTGCCTTAATGGACGTCGACATTGGTGCCCTTCACAGTCCACCTGTTCAGTCAGCGTCGCGACAGGAGCCTCTTCTTGAAAAGGAACGCCGCGACAATCCTGTTGTGACTTTCTATCGTTCTTTGAGTTGGATGATGGGGTTCAGGGAGAAGTATAGCCTCTTCCTATGTTCGTAGCTTCTCTCTTGTTTTTCTGTGAATTGCTCATGTTGAAACATACGGGAAAACAGTCTTTTTCTGTGGTGGGGCTTTGTTAGGATTTTGCCTAGCACGAGCTTTCACGATGGATGGAAAAATAAGACCACAACAGACGCCGCCAGGTTGTTCTTCATTCTCGTCAACAAAATGCTAAAGACTCATACGTTCGATTACATTTACAGGTGACTATCGTTGGTTCAGTCTGGCACCTTATCGTGTCAGTTACATCTTCCACATCTACACCACTATAAGTAGGTTGAGGATCCCCTTTCTTACTCCCAAAAAGTTCTCAATTATATTGTGTTCATAACTTAGTCGGTGGTATTCTTGTCGGACTACAGTTCCTCCCAATCATTCGAAGAGTACGTCGCATCCAGTTTTATTTGAGTCAATGTATTGAATTTCAGGTAGAATTATGTTTTGATTCATCGACTGAACGGTACGTTCGTTGTCCATCTCTCGTTAGCCAGGCTCTTAACATTCAAATTCATTAACCAGGGTACCTTTGTGCAATTCTTCTAATCCCCGGGAATATCGCTGGCGCTGTCGTAGCGAGACGCTCGCTCGGCGGAGAAATCAACGTCCAAGCAGCGTATTATCTCTTGGCCATCATGCTGGTGATCTCCATGCTTCTGGGACTTTACAATGTCAAACGAAACACGAGAGCTCACAGAAAGTGGATGTTGAGTGGGTATTTTTTCTGAACCTTACATCAGTTACAATCTTCTGTCAGTTCTGATGAATGATGAACAGGATCTGTTGCATACTTTTCCGTGGTGGTCCTCTCACGCTTCATCAGCGTGATAGCTAGGGCGATCATCACGCGTATAGGCGTATTCTATTCGGTGTGTAAAAATAAAGATTTCCGCAGATCATTACTTTTGACAAATTAACAATTTTTCGGAAGGTCTGGCGCTGCGATGAGGTTCTATATGTTATCCAAGATTCCAACGAGTTATCCCAACGTTTCCCTCAATGCGTTAACAATACCTCAGATTTAACAAACAATCCATTCAGTGTTGCGGTGCATGCATCGGATCATGAAGGACTTCTAGGAGCAGGTTCTTCGATCCGAGTCGTCACTGGCATGTGCCTATGGCTCAGTACACTCATTGTCGCCCTTGGAGTCGAGATTTACGTGAGTTGATGTTTCGCATATTCTTGGTGTTGACGTTGTGGTTCTGAACGCGGTGTTTTTCTATCATGGGACTTCCAGCTTATCAAGACGGAATCTGCGAACTCTGTTCGAGAAGGGAATGTCTTGGAACCCATGAATCATACCACAGATTCGGAAGAGAATAACTATTATTGAAGGATCTTGGGATACTAGGATTTTTTCATATTGTATCATCTATATATATGGTATTTAAATATATGCTGAACGGTTGTGGAGTTTTTGGATAAGAGGAAAAGTCTCCTTGAGAGACACTGGTTTTACTTACTTTTATTTACTTATTATCGCTCATCATCAAATTGGACACTAAGTAGTATGTAGAGTATCACCTAGTAGTGACTCCTCTTTAATTTGTCCTACCTTACCTATCTATTAATACTAAACTGCATTAGCTCTCAAGCGTTTAAGTGTTCCCCATCTACGCCACCGCAGTGGCCATATGACAACAGGAGAAGGGGAAGATCCGGAAAATTGTTGGTGTTCCTCAAATTCCGATAAACCTATGCTGAGGAGCCTTCACAGAGAATACTTTCCCTAGAACGGTATCTCCAATCCCAAGCTCAGGCTATGTGCCTATACAATACAACGGCAACCGTGCTAACTGGACTGCCCGAAGTACTAACCCGTAAATCCCCACTCCAATCAGCGCTTGACCAAGTAAGTGTCGGACCGTAGATGATAGTTGGAAAGAGAATCCCGCATGTTTCAAAAGGCTATGAGACAGAACCAAAATGGACGCTGACTTCATATGCTATCTCCTGGTCATTGGTGCCATACCGTGCGGCCGCTTAACAATGTCTGGATTGATCCAGACTCTTTTCTGTTTTAGAGCACTGGATCAGATATACCTGTTTTAGACAAGTGTGATTTGCTTCCGAATTGAGCTTGCTTCCTACTTAGTACCATCGTACCATCATCTTATGAGTACAAACAAGAAAGAGGTTAGTAGTAAGCGCTTTAGCTGTTTACGCGGTGGTCAAAGCAGGAGATATGATAGACTCGCTTTGCCGCCGGCACTCTTCAAATCGATGACCAAGCGCGAGCTGCCTATCGGCAAACTTGCCACCCCTTTCTATACTCGTCCGTTTTCATTGTTTTGTCAATTTCTTCGACCAGATAGCCTTTTTCGCTCCTCTGTACACTATCTATCCATCCTAGTTGATGAACAAAAATTAGGAAGTCTTTCTCAATGCCCGAAAACCCTTCAAGCTTCAAGTCAGGAGTGCAGCTCACGTAGACCGCCAGACGGGAGTTCTGGGTGTACTGCAGACCGGCGGTGGTACACCTCGGATTCTAGCCAGGTCAACGATGTTAGCGCGTATCCAGAGGACGTAAAAGAAAGGTTTTTGGGGATAGGTTCGATGACTCGAGGTAAAGACGCGCATATAGTCACTGATGATTCTTGATTGAAATCTTTCCATTGCATAGAGTTTTCGCATCTCGGCCCTCTGGTCTGTTTAGGCACGTCTTTGAGATGTGACTTGCATCTCCAGTAGCTCAGACGTCAACATTGTCTTGTAGATCCCATAAAAACCAAGTATCAGGTGCCAACGACATGAATGAAACAGATTTCGGTTCCAAGTTGATTTAGGAGCGTCTATTAATATCGGGTTGATGAATGGTTTGGTGAAATGTTATTTCTCTGTTTCTGTGACTTGAACGAACTTCGATTTACGAAATTTAACATCTTGTTATGACTAGGATCAAGACTCGGACATAAGAGGCCGCTGCGAACACGAGAAGTTTGTAACACCTCCATATGATGTGAACAGACAGGAGCTGCAGAGCATGGCGCGTCGCGGACCCGAAGACGCCTGGCAGATTCGAAGGGTGGTTTTGGGTACCGTACACTGTCACCAAAGCTCTTGAGCAATTTTGCATCCTTCGATTCGACCTGCTGTGACGCCGAAAAAGAAGACAAGTTGGAGATTGTCAGTCCATACAAAAAAGGAGGTTATTTAGGTCTTTATGGGCCTTTTCATATCCGGTGTCCGTCCTCCTCCCCTGAGTTCGTAATTTTTGGCGCTTGTCTTGGTTACATATGAACTTGCTGTTTGCTGAATCGCTTTCTGTCATAGGTCCGAGTGAATTCCTTGTGCCTTAGGAATTCTAAAACGAGAGACTAATGGTAACACATTTCATTCTGAACTAATTGACTTATGATACAAGCCTCTTTAGGACTGATTGAAGAAATTGTGGGGAATGTTCATGAACTTGTGAGTACAGTTATTGGCTGATGCATGTACTCAACGCTCATGTACTTGTCTCTGCGGTGGCCTAGATTAATGTAGGGTCGCCAGAACGGACCTGGAGGATTATCAAACTCTCAAAAACGCTTTGCAAATTGCCATTCAGTGTCCGATTATTGGATCACAATTGAATTCAATCACACTGGACGGGTCGATATATGGCCCTTTTATGAATCCATAGAATGAAGTCATACCGCGGGGACGGTTCCTTTCTTTAGATCTAATCTTCAGTCTGCAAGATGGACATTTTCAGTCTCTTTGCGGGTCAAGTCGCTGTCTAGTGGACGATACTAAACTCCTAGGACCTAGAACAAAAGAGAATAAATCAGGGATATTCGTATAAGGGACAGTCAAGGTGATTTCTCTTTGACAATGACATGTTGAGATGCGCGTGTTACAGCCTCAGGGCTTTATACTTACGCGAGATTTACGGGACTTTTGACAGAGAACCGAGAAGCCTTGTCTTCGTTAGAATGGAAATCTAGAATTATGCAGAAAAGGACGATGTGCGCTGACGAGAAAAAGAGACCGTCGGGCGGTGGCATTTTCGTAAAGACATTCGACCTGGAAGACTCAGGAGACAAACATACACTGGTCTTCAGACAGAGTGTCGCGTCCAATTTGTTGGCGGCAGTGACGCTATGGCGCTGTGTATGGCCATATTCTGTATGGTTTACCCTTTTCCGGATGGATTTATCGTGTGAGGCGCAGCCTGGCAACGAAAAAAGAGCGGGTAACTTGTTACCTACACCATACTTACTTGAACTTATACCACCACCATCGTTCGTTCATTTTTGAGCAAAGCCGTTCTTGCAACCTCAGTCCGCTCCTTTCTTTGCCAGCACTCCTTTAAAATTTCCAAGTTCTCAAGATCTCAACATTGACGGAGGAATCGTACCGATATTGATCGCATATCGTTCCACGGAGGTATTTTGCTGGGCTCTGGGTTAGGGTTCCGGAAAAGGTAGGACCCTGATTCGCTTGTTTGCCGGAGGTTGAATTGTTCTGGTGGGTGGGACGGGACGAGGTTGTCTTTCCCTCTTGCCTTCTGAACGCCCGTAAAGGCAACTACACGAGGCTGATCAACGTCCTGTCCCCCCACGAGGCAAACGCGTTCAAACCATCTCTTATCTTCTCGTCCTCTCGCTGTCCCCATCATCGGCGGCGACGACAGAGGTGCAAAAAATCCCCAAAAATTCACAAAAAAAGATTGCTTGACGCGTTTCCTCGTTCCTTTAACGTTTTCTGTTCTACGATTCACTGACGCCCATAATGCACTTCTTTTCACGTTCTTCACGACAGCCAACCCCAGAGGTGAATAATCAACATTCTGATTCACCAGCTGAATCGGAATCGTTCGTTGAGGTCCGCGGCGACACCGACGAGCAGTATTCTTATTCTCGCACACACATGTCCAAAGATTCGGAAGGATATCCGTCATGGCTACCCCAAAGACCCCCTCCCCCTGTCCCTGCATCTACATTCCATGGTTCAGTTGCTGGCGATTCCCCTGCTCCTACACCCGGTCCCAGCGAGCCTGGGTTCTTTATGGGCATGGGTGGTCGTAAACCGACACCACGGTCTGTCCGTGTCGTCAGCCTACCGCAAGGCGATGAAAAAGAACACGATCCGACTGACCAAACGCGCGCAGGTCACAACCGCGTCTGGTCTAGAGGAATGGCTTCTGCCTTATCTCCCACTGTGTTCTCCGGCGAACCGACTCCGCTGCGTGTTCAACAACCAAGGTTTAGATCCAGGGGCACCAACTTCGAATTATTGCGCAACCCATCTCCTTTATTCCGTCTATACTTCTATTTCTATCCTATTCTGGTCTTTGCACATATTCCTCTTCAGACTTTTTTCGATTTCAACGCTGTATTCATACTTATCCAGTGAGTCGAACTGTCCCGCTATTCTGACGCTCATATCTCAGGGTTGACATTTTCAACATAGGGTCTCGAAGTTCCCCGATCCCGTGGCACCGGGTGTTCCTGGCTCTGGCAGGAATTGGTCATTAGGTGCAGCTGCTTATATCGCGTGCTGGTTCACTTGGATTCTTGTCGTTGTGATATATGAGTTGGTCTACTCTTTCATCCGCCGATGGCGTATCAGTATGTCTTTTTTACAATGCTTTAAACTGCCGGAGCGCTCATCTCTCCCGATATACTTTCTCTAGAACGACCAGCGATCTATCCCATATACATGTCCGCCCCGGCATTCACTTTTGCTTCCCTTACATCTTACACCAATTTTTCTTTTCTCCATCACATACGTTTCACTGCTTTTTTTGGCGAAAATGGTAGCATTCGAGATGGCTTGGCAGAAACATTCTACTTCTATTCTCAAAATCTCCCTACTGTAGCTCTTCTCCTTCCCCGCGGAGCCCTCGCTGTGGCACTGTTGTTGACCTTCTCAAATCCCTCCCCTAATGTCGTGGCCCTCGCGGATGCCGGCATCAACAGGAGGGACACGACGTTCTTTAGGGAAGAGGACGGAACGCTTACCGGATATGCGAGAGGAGTGCTATTTGCTAACGCAGCGTGGACGGCGTGGAGAGCCCTCGTGTTGATTGGTAGTTGGTAAGACACTTACCTCTTCTACCAATTTTTTTTTCTCTACTAAAAATCACTTTTTTTAGGCTTGGTTTATGGATTTTGAGTGGTCAAGTGTTTGCTGGCCTGTGTGGACCTCGGTATCGATGGGAAGAAGATGACCAGGAAAAGTCGTACGCAAGAGCGTCAGTCTACAGCGATAACCTCTCCGATATTGACCGTCAATCGGTTCTTCCTTGGACTTGGCGTGAACTTACTCGTTTGCGCATCATTGAAGCCTATGAGTTTTGTCTTGTCAGTGTTCGACCATCGTCGAATCGCTGGGGTTATGGCAAAAAGGATTCAACAGATGCGAGTGCACTGCTCGGTAACGCTGGCCTACCTTCTCCTGGTGGATTTGAAGGTATCGAAAAGTTGATGGCAGCCGTAGGGCTGGGCAGTCCTACCGAAGCAGAGGCTCGTCAACAACATCAACGCAGGAATATAATGTCTGAAGACTTCTTCAGGACACCTGCTGAATCCCCGGTTCCTGGTCCTAGTGGTATTAGAAAAAATGGAGGAGTGACCCCTCCTGATTTAGCTGCAGTCATTCCCAAAGTCATACATAGGAGCTCTAAGGAGCCGTCCAGTGCAGGTCCGTTATTGAAATTGCCGTATCCATTTGCTGCTGCTGGTGGAGCTGCTCAGGTTTCGAGTGATGATGAAAGGATACCGTTCCCGCCATCGCCGTCTGTTCCCAGCTTCAAAGAGTCATCGAGTTCTGGAAGGAGGAAGAGGAGTCCTGGTCAGACAAGTTCGGAAGGAGAGGAGGAGGAAGGCGAGAAGGAAGAGGAGGAGGAGGAAGAGGAAGAAGAGGAAGATACAACAAATGGTACCAGCGAAGAACCTTCTTCCGGTCGTGCTTCAGGTTCCATGTCCAGTTTGGGAAGACCGGTGTCTTCAAGATATCCTTTCCAATTCCGTCAGCCTACGCGTGGAGGTGCTAGTTCCTCTTCTGGTACTCATTCTAATGCCACACCTCACTCTCATTCCAACTCCAACTCCAACTCTCACTCTAATGGTCGGTCCATCGCTTCCGGGGTTTCCCAATCCACTGGATATAGGGAGTCCACCGATTCGCATTCGCCTAGGTCCGTGTATACTTCTGGCGGATCAAGCGCAGCGAGCCCGACTAGTATGAGGGATTTGGGTATTCCTATGCCTCCAAGACATCCACAGAGCGGTACTCGGCAAGGCCGAGGAAGAGCCCGTGCAGGTACGGTGCCCTCTGTGACGTCCTCACCTAGTGTGAGTATGGATTTCCCGAGGCGAAGGGCCAGAACGAGAGGAGGTAGTGAAGCGTTTGCCGCTGTTCCAGCTGGCGTTTCAGGCATCGGTCGATCCTCTCCGGAACATGAACCAGCAATGTACAGTTCTGATCTAGAACGGGATGTAGACGATGAGTACCTTGATGACGAGGGTGAGGAATATGGTATGATGGAACAACCTGAACCGGAAGGGTCCCAAGAGGCAGCTGAGAATGACGACCAACTTGGACTGTTGACTCCTTCACAGGGACCTAGTCCTAAGTCTTCTTTCACTGCACTGAGAGCGAGAGCAAGCACTCTTTCGCACCGTAGAAGCTTCGGAAGCAGCTCTGGTTCGCGTTCTGGATCCAATTCTCGCCATAATTCCCATTCTGGCTCTTCCAGTGGCCGTTCCCGAACAAATTCGATATCTGTGGTCATGACTGGAGTTCGTTCCCGCACTCAATCTCTCCTGCAAAATGTCGCTTCTCGTTCCAGTTTAGAACTCGCTGGTAGACGGTCTCGAGCGAACTCCAGTATAGCAAGATTGGAGGAAGAACCGTACTTCTCCGATAGGACTGGCACTCATTCTAGGTCCGGCAGTGGATCAGATGCCGTCATGAGCAGTGGGGAGAACTATACGTTCGGACAACCCATAGGAGGACATCCTTTGAGAACACAGTGGCGAAACCCTGAAGACCAAGTTTTGGAGGAGGAATCACAGTCGCCGAGGACGCCACAAGCATCTAGAGACGCACCTAGAGATTCACCGTCAGATAGAGAAGAGCAAGAAACAACTGCAGAGTTGGCACCTGCCCATCCTTTGAGACCTTCGCATTCGAATTTGTCGGCCGTCACCTCCCCGTCTGTGTTTGCCTCTGCCCCAGGCTACCCGCCTTCACTTCCTCCATCTGAACCCACGATGCATGGCCACGAAGAGACTGGGGAACCTGAATCGCAACGTTCCGGAGGTCTGAACATTCCTGGTAGTGAACAAAGAGAAGCAAGTTTGTCGGCGACGGGTAGCAGTCCACCTGATATCAGTACCGCTGCAGCGTCATTCATTACAGCTCCGGCGACCATTGACACGGAGACTACAGAAAACAGTGGTAGGACTGCCTCGAGCTGGAGAGATATTTCTCATATGGTTGATCGAGCCGATGGAACGTGGAGGCCTGCATGAGTGCATGAGTGAGATCGATGGCGACTGAGGGATCAATGACTTTCATTCGAGCCTTCTTTTACCTCTCTTATTTCTCCGCAGCGTAGGTGGAAACAAAGCAACCCTTGGCCCATCCTCGTGTCCTGTTACTACTATCTTTCTAGCTTTCATCTCGGACTTTGTTCTGTCAACTGCTTCGGTGCGCATTTCCGAGTGCATCTGTTATCATCTTCTTCGTGCTTGTTCTTATCTCTCGATCATTCTCTCTCTTCAACACTCAATCTTCATCTATCTGCATCTTTCCCCAGTACTTATTAGAGACCATTGTTGCAATATTGGTTATATATCTATATTTACGTGTCAATTACTTGTACCTCTTCTACCCTTCCATTACGAGCGCATTATCCCACTTCCCCCTTTCTTTGTGCATACTCTACTCTTCGTCCCCTTGTTTCACTCCACCCTTCGTCACCTTTCTTCTGGTGCCCCATCATCCCCTTACATTTTCGTCCCTTCTTCTAACGCCGATCCCCCACCCTATTTCAACTGATAGTGCCGCAACGGAATAATCGGAATACAAACCACCTAGCTACTACTCCACGTCTTCCCTTATGCGCGACACATGTAACTACTTTACTGTGCTATCCTGTTTCCCCATGTCCATAAACGTGCGAGGTTAATTACTTTTACTTTGTGCCTAGGTAGCTACTGCTTACATTCAGTTTAACGACAAAACGAATAAAATCTTGTTCTTGTTCTACACACATCGCGGGCTTTGTTCTATGAATTATGAAAGACATCGGAGTTTTGGATTTCCCGAACTTTGTGAAGCTCACATCCAAGAACATGACCCTCATTTTCAGAGATGTAAGCGAACTTAAACAACATGAAAACGCCCAAACTCCGTAGTCCAACGTATCACCAAAAGACAACTCTCGATTACAGTCACTCATTGAATAAGATTGCTTAAGAGTACAAAGGAGAAAAGACGTGCAAAGTATAAAGTACAAATACACCTTTTTCTGTTTTTGGCTTCTATCCAGAGAAGGGGAAGCCAGCAGGACTTTTAAAACCATTGGCGCCTACAGCTCGAACCGCAAATTGCGCATTGTCATGCGCCAATTGTACCGTCGCCGTCCCAACTTTTCCAACCGGGACCACATTCGTCCATTGAGGCACTTCGCTTGCCCTCCATACAATCTCGTATGAAGCAGCATTCGGATCCACCGTCCAACTCAACGTGGCATTGTTGCTCTGAACCGTGCTCTGCACAACGTTCTTTGGAGTACCTGGAGCTTGAGCCATGGACCACAAAGCCACTCCATTGACCTTGGCTACCCGAGCATTGAACTCGAAATCACAAAACTCGGGAAGATCACCAAATTGGACACCGTTCACGACCCGGACGTCCTGGTGTTGGTGAGCAAAGTTTTCATGAGGTTCGGTGAATCTGACAGCGGGGAATCCGGCACTTAAGAAGGATTGGTGATCACCCCCACGGCCAAAACGATCGGGACGCCAGACGGGTTGGACTGGAAAAAAAAGAGGGTGAGTTCTTGGATCAGTGAAAACATAGACAGACTTGAAACGCACCAGTCATGTTTGTGATTTCATTCGACGCGACTTCTGCAACAAAACGCCGGTCCCAACTGTCTCGGCGGAGAATCGTTTTCAGCACCAATAGACACCCTGCCCGAGACTTGTTGTGAAGTTTACGTGGGCGGAATGCCCTGCACAAACATTCTGATATTAAATGGGTCCGTGCTGCCATCGTCTGCAGTTGACGATCCAACGATATCGTTGTCCAACATCCCTTGTACGTCAACGCCAGCACTCTTTAATTGTTGCGCCATGAAATTTGAGCCTAGCAAACCCTGTTCTTCGCCAGCGACAGCGGCAAAGATGATCGTGGATTGGGTATCATGAGAAGCCATGATCCTTGCAAGTTCCATGCTGACTGCAACACCCGAACCGTCATCGTCAGCCCCTGCCACCCTCTTAATCAGCTTGTGCAATGAGTATGGATCGTGTCAATGAAGTACCCACCTGGAGCGTCTCCTACTCCATCAGTATTATCACTATTCCTCGAATCATAATGACCAGAGACGACGTAAACCCTGTTGGGCTCTTGAGATCCCCTCAAGGTCGCAAACACGTTACTAATAACCGTACTCCTAGGGACAGAACTAGTCGGAGCTTGTGTGAAACTCTGAACGGTGACATTCATCCTCCCATTGGAAGCCTGCGCGAACTCTCGCATCTGGGACGCTATCCAATCTCTCGCGGCACCGATACCGCGGGTAGCGTTGGTCTGAGAAGAGAGAGTGCTACGAGTACCAAAAGAGACGAGTTTCGTGATGATGGCTTCGATACGTGTTGGATCTATTTGGTTGAGCATGCTAGTGAGTTCGTCGTTTGGCGTTTGAGGGACGAGAGCTTGACCAGGGCCTGGTGGCCATGTGTCAGGAGAGAGAAAATCGTGGACAATGGGATTTTGAGCGTTAACTGGAGGGGGGAGTTCAAATCTCAGTAAAAAAATGTATCTTGGTGAGAAGTAGACGCATTCATACTGAGAAGGCAACATGATAACACACAAAGATGTGAGAGGATAGAGCGGGAAGAGAGACGCATCTTGGTCCTGTGGTATCAAGTACAGTATATTTCAACTCTTTTATACACTGCCCTTCCAAGCCCAACTAACGTTGTGAACTGGTCATGGGCCTTAGCAAGGAACGTTTGACCATGCGGAAGAGAACCAAAAATATCAAATATCTAGAGTACAATTTACAGAAATGTATAACTTGAGCAACGACCTGGACCTCAATCACCGATTTTACATACCAGCATCCCCGAATAGATGTAGGAGGCCAAAGCTATATATAGCTTGGTCATTGGAAGTGATTTTGCTAGTCTCGTTTTCTGAATGACATGAACAGAAAACAATTTTTTCGTGCTACCACCTCTCGAGCGCACGCCGACTCCTTCAAGAGCAATTATCGAATGCGTAGAACGCGAATAAAGCCTGTAGAAGTTGGTAAATTTAGAGAGAAACAAGAGATATTTCAGTCCTTTCCACACTCACGGTGTCAACCTAAGCGACCATCAGTTTGCAAGAAGAGAAGGTCCACCTGATCGCAGACGCAATCATTATCCTAAGAAGGCGGACGAACAGCGGGAGTGATGGCTTTTTCGTTCTCCAATCGGCTTTGCTTGTGTGCCGCGAGATATGCTATCAAAGGACCCGATATCATTTTCCAGCCTATCAATCCGAGTCAGCCCTTTGGTCATGAGTCTTGCAAGAAAGGGAGGGGAAAAGGGAGAAGGGAAAGGAAAATTCACTTCTTTCTGTCAAGTCCTTGGCTTGATGAACGAGTTTATGTGATGAGAATTATGCGTCAGGAACGTGTTCGAGTTCGTCTGCCCAGCCCAGGTCTCCGAGTCTTTTGACAATCCTGAGCACAAAGAATAGGAATAGAAAGAGGAGATAAATGGGTTAATTTCGGTTCGGCAGTGGAGATAGTGAAGATGATTTTAGAGAAGAGGATGCATGGGTGCACTCACTCGTCCTTCCGTCTACGCCTGACCTGTTCCAATTCAGCTTTACGCTCTTCGTGCCTTAATTTACACCACTGCGTACATTGTTCGACGTGCTGCATGATATGAAATTGCATGAGAGAAGGGAGAGAAAGAAAAAACACGACTTACCTCCATAAGTAACTCATACTGTTCCTTTTTCTCCTGAACCCAATCGTCCAACTTCCCTTGTCTTTTTCAACCTTTTTGAACTCACGTCGAAATTTCCTTACGACAGGTGGGTAGTAAGCCTTGTCTTCGCCACGCCCTAGAAGCCATAAAGGTCGAGGAAAAAGCCAACCAAGTCCAAGTCAGATGAAGAGTTCTCTAGAATGGAAAGTTATGACGTACAAGGTCCTCGCCAATTAGGAGTTACAGACATATACGGAACGTAGTCCTTGACCAACTCAAACACAGAGAATGTGCGGGCATACGTAGTCCTCCAGACACCCACGAGATCTGAGGCAGAAAGCAGACTAAGGAGAAGGATGTTAGGATAAGGAAGCTTCCAGCACTAGTGCAAAAAGTCTCTTACGCTGTCGTTAAACAATTCCTGCAGCATCGGATCCGAAATTGCCATAGGATATTGTCGCAACGGGGTTGCATGCAAACCTACAAACCACAATTTAAGTTTTGATCACGAGTAGACGAGGGAGAGGGCGCATACATGACAATAGGAATCAAAGGCAAGATTAGCGTACTGGGGTTCATCTAAGTCAAATGGTAGAGGAGGCAAGCCGACGACGTTGGATCTAGCAGCTCGCCAAACCGAGGCAGAAGAACGATGCATGAGCAGATCTCTCAGCTCGTAGCTAGTCCGTGAAAGCTGAAGTATATCCAAAGGTTCCAGGTACGAAAAGATCTGCAACGAAGAAGGAATCCGGGTCGTTTCATAATGTACATATAGTCGACGTAACGCACCTCGAACAAAATATCTAAAGGCATTTCCTTGACCTTCTGTAGAATCCCGCGTTTCCCTCGAACTCTCTGCAGCTTTTCCTCCTTCCCTGCTTTCTCGCTTCGTTTCAGACGTTTGATGGGTCTGCGGTCTTGCGTGTCTTCGTCCGAGCTGGTTGAGTCATCGTCCTCGTCCACCTTGAGTTCACCGTCCAACGTTTCTTGAATGCCCAATTGCTGAATAATTGCATCGTAAATGTCCACTCCAGTGTTTCTTCTCCTTTCTTCGATTCTCGAAGACCGTCTAGACATCGTGCTGGTCAAAAACCTTTAATAAAGAGCCTTTATGCCATAAAGGTATCAGACCATCCTTTCATTGACCGGGCCGGCACCGCAAACTGCCGGTACTGCTCTCAAAGGACTCACCAACAACATTCATCAAGCCTTACTTTTCCTGAGGACACTATGACCAGTCGAGCTGCTCGGACATTCCAGAAAAAATCTCCCGCATTGCATGCAGTGTATCGCAAATATATGACCAGGTCTAACTTCGGTGTTTTTCCAAGGTTGCTACGCTGGCAACCTTGGGGTCTATGAATGCACGACGCTTTGACGGTATTACTCGATTGGAATGCCAGTACAATAGGACAATGCCACTCAGGGCTCTGGTCAATGTTGAGGTATATTTTCCTCGAGGTCAGGACTTCATGATCAATATTCTTGATTCTTCTCCGCCCCGCCCATCCACTCGCCCGCCACTCTTCATTCATGAACTTTGTCACTGGTGCCCTGGAAAACGTCTTCGGGATGTTCTACCAACCCGTGAGACATCCCATGGTTGATGCAGCCAATGGCTATGTCAATGGCCAGCATATGGAACACGCGTACATCCCTATGTCCAGCTCTGTCTCCGACACAGTCTTGAGGCCCGTGTGTCCTCCGAGGTCATCTTCTTCGCATACCTTGGGACATCCCAACAGCGCTATTGGCCCAACCGCAGATGCTTTATCAGAATCGGTAAAGGGTAGCAGGATGAAATCAGGAGCTTCCTCAAGCACAACTACTACTCATGGGCACAAACGTCAATTTGAACAACTTCAAGTTCATCATGGAGCAGTGGCACCAGTTGAGCAACCTCGACACCAAACTCGACCTGCACCTCCCACCGAAAATAATGCACGCAGCACGAAACGCCAACGAGTTCATGAGGGTGACGGGAAACCAAAACCGAAGCGGAGGTCGGCCAAGACAAGACCTTCGGCAGTTCCCTTTCGTACCGAGGAGGAGACCCGAGCGCTGGCGTATTGGATCACTATCCTCGTCCTTGATACTTTTGACACACAGTTGAGTACGTTGATTTCCTCTTTTGTCTCTTTCTTTCTTTCTCGCTCATATGTCTACTCAATCCCAGAAAAACACACCAAACTCACCGGCGAAGTGTATGTTCTCATCGGGTCTGCCATTCATTTCAACAAGCTCAACCCTGAGACCTCTATCGTCCTCCTCGCCCCGTACTATCTCCAAAGCCTCGTAAATTGTGGTTATGCAGAGATCACCGCGACCAGTCAAGATATCGAAGCACTTTCCCATGATATTTTTAGGCCATTCATGCTCTCTCTCAATTTTGCCTCGACCTGGCTTGATGAAACCAAACTTCATCCTGGCACTATGTGTGTTTCCTTTCTTTTCTCTTTCTCTCTCGACGCCTTTGTTTTCTTATAGTCAAACTCATCATAATTCGTTCTCATGCAGGGCCTCATGGATGGACGTCGACCGCAAGACCTACGTCATCATGGAACGACAAGCTCTGACCGCTATCGACCACAATTTGGCTTTCCTCGCTAAAGATTGGGATTCATGGTTAGAAGAGATCCAATTCCACCTCGATAATAGCATCTTTAGCGACAAGAGCCGTTCTCTCGTGACAGAAATGATAGAAAAGTCCAGAACGGAACGCGCTTCATGGCAGCTTCCCAATTACCCCCCACTTTCGAATCCCGTGGTCTCTTCTGTGTTTTTGGATGGTGCACTCCGTTATACCCAGGTTGGACCACCGCCAAGGAACCATCCCTTCCATGCTGGGCGGGTGATGGGTTCTTCTATGACTAGGACCCCTTCTACCTCTTCGACTTTCCCTTACTACGGCGCTGAATCGCAAGATATCACTGTACAAGCAGCGCGTAATGCTGACCCGTTCGGTGTATCATCCGCCAGTGTCGTCCCTATCACCGTTCCGTTGGGTTCTTATCTCCATCAGGGTATAAACACCGGAACGAGTTATTGTACCGAGCCGAGACCATATGTTGAACCGAGAGAAGAAGACATCGTTGTTCAACGACAAAGTTCGTCTTTGTTTTCAGATGACGGTAACGCTCGGCCAACCACTTCCGAGTCCAATCCATCTTCTTTCTTGTCGGGGTCTTCAAATTCCCTATCCTCCGTAACGTGTTATTGCGAAGATTGTCTTAACGCTCTGCAACTTAGAAAAAACTTTCCCTGGAATTCCGAAAGCCATTCAGAACCAGAGGAAACGGATTTCGACACGGACTCTGGTTTGGGATCGGAATCATCCGACTCTGTTTCTGAAGATGCGAAATCCGACATCGCAATGAGACGATTCAGTTATCCTGCTCCTGTTCCCGTTCCCGTTCCTGTACTGACCAACAATCTGGGACTTGGAAGGGAAACAAGCGGATTACCACGTCTACTCCTTTCACGCCAACCGTTACCCAAAGACCCTCCCGTTGATGACAGCAGGCTGCCTTCCACTATAGTAGATCCATCCTCCTCCCAACTCCCGTTCCCCTTCTCAACGGCTTCGAACATGAACCTGGTAAATCCTCCGCGACCTCCACTCAGGTTACCTTATTCTTCAGAAAGTTATTTGGCACCGAGAGTGTATCCCTATCAGGCCATAGGAAATGTGGAGGCTCAAAACGCGAGTCGGGAGTACTAGGAGTAGTAGTGCTCGAGTTGACTCGAGACCGATGAGTCATTGGATGGTTCATCCGTTCATAATAATTATAGCTTGAGGAAACATGGACCTTTTATGATCTCTATATGAGTACAATTGGGAAACAGGTCAAAGGAAAAAAGTATGTGTCTAGGGACTTAGGAATGTATGGATGTACAATGTATGTATGAATTTTTATGACCTATGAAATATGCTTGAGGCATTTAGACACTCACGCAATGATCTATGCTGGGTCCTAGTGCTGGGTTCACCTACCTACCTGACCGAGTAAAGACACATCTTTTCAAAACTTCAGACTAATACAAAGAACTTCCGAATGTCATGATCCGAAGAACCAGGGATTCATCGCGCTCAAGCTTCGAAAGAACATTTCATGAAAGAAAGGAACGTGAAAGAACTCGAACGCATATGAAGAAGCACTTCGCATTGCGCAAAAACGACGAAAATAAACTTGGTGAGAGTTGGTTCTACTAAACAAGAAAAGCCCCTGTTTCCACTCGGAAGTAATACCACTTGAACAAGACACAACGCGAGGTCAATTTGTTCTCGGGGCATACAATTCCCAGCCTTCTTTCAAAAACTGAGTGATAGCGATGGATGTCTCCCCGTTACATCAAGTCCTCATGCTTCATTGGTATAAGCTTTCTTTACTGCCCTTAGATATCCCAGGCTTGTATAGTACTAGCTTGTTGTAACAATCTACAACATCCCACGAGAAAAGGAGGAATAAAAACAATCTGTACAGTACTCCTGACCGAGTGCAGATATATATGTCATCGGTAATGTCGTGTACTCACGGTTTTCGGAGTCCATTATGTATGGAGTCATCTGGTCAAAATTCACAACGAGACATCAAAGTTGACGGAAATCTCTTAACCACGGGGAGACATTTCAATTATTTAGAAAACTACTGTAGTACTGAAAGCTATTGCCTATCGTCTACCACCCTTGTATGATCCTTTCGTAGTCGGTATCTTACGCTGCGGACTGTCGAACAAGGGTGGTAGAGGAACTCCGGTATCCCTATCTATACCGACATCGATTTCGGCAGCGTCTTCATTGGTATCAGGCCCACAGATCTCCACTACGGCGTTGAGAATATATCCTTCTCGCGACGCCCATCTTCCCGTTTCGTCATTCGTGTGTATGGCTCTTCAGATTCCACCTCATCGGGATGGTCCTCGAGCCATTTCAAAGTAGCCAGTCGAAAAATCGCAGCGGTATGAACATATTCTATGGTCTCGACTCCGTTATTGTATTGTTGAAAACCTAAAGAAAGAATTCGCCACCACTCGAGAAGTAAGGGTTTGAGTTTGTGAAAGTAGGGATGAATGTGGTAAAGGATGTATTTTTCCAAATCTGTCGGAGTTAGAAACAGGGCATTCTTGTTGTCCCTGATAATCTCTCTTGGGCTATCATAGAAACAATGAATTATACGGTGGAGATCTTGTGTTGTTTCATCGACCTTTCCGGGCTGCTCAACTAGCTCGGTGCGCAGATCGCCACCTGGGCCACTTCTGGTAAGGCAGAGATAGAGCAAGACCCAGAAGAGGGACTCCATATCATGCACAGATGTATGAGTGACATCCGGGCTTCTGTTCAACAAAGAATGACTCATATATGGCATCGTGCCCTATCTCAGTGTGAGTCTAACACAAATCGTAATAGAACATAGCACTCACGGTGCGTTCTGAGAGTTCGGATACACGATGCTGGAACCTGGGAGGGTAGGGTGTCTGAAAAGATATTGAACATCATTTCTCGATATTAAAAAAGCAAGTGTGTATACCTGCCAGTGTGGAAGTCGGAGGTCTTCGAGCGTAAGTTCTCTCTGTCCAGGTCAGAAATAGTCATTGGACGCAAAGAAAATTAGATCGCACCTGTGTCGTTGCTTTTATGAGGCCAAGGGATTGTCCAATTGTTTCCACATACAACGCAGCCTTGAGAGCTGTCCAAGGATACTGTTCCATGATCGGAATGGGAAGAACATGAACACTTTTGAGTACGTCAGCATTCACCACCATGGATCCAGACATGCGGATCATTGCATTCAAGTTTTCTATGCCGTCTTTATCTGACACTCTATTCCGAGCTTCGACCACCGCTTTCTCAAAATCATATCCTTTGTCAATCTTGGCGTGGTCCAAGTCTATCAGTCGACCAGTCGTCTCCAACGATTTAGTCCGCTTCTTGATACTTTCCGCAGGCGTTGGCTTGGTTTCGGGGCAAATGAGACAGTTGCCAGGACTGATATCCCGATGAACAATTCCTTTCTGGAGGAGAAATTGATAGCCTAGAAGAAAATTAGAGGACTTGAGTTACAGGGGATTGCTGAGAAGAATCTCACCTTCGAGGCAGTGATCCGCAATCTGCATCAGCTCATGCAGTGATCGAAAGCGTTTGAGTGGGTACCCATAATCATCAAGTACGAGACGAGAGAGCTGTCTCTCGGTAAGGGGGAGTGGGTTGCTGAATTTTTTTTTGAACCATTGAACGGCTGATATGTGAAGTGATTCTTCTTTAATGTTCCCATCATGACTACGTTTCGGGTTCGAAGTCGTGAATTGATTCGGAGTTTGCTGGAAATCGTGTTGAATACCTTTTCGAAAGTCACGAAGGGTCCTGGTATTGTCCAACTCTTCGTGTGCAACAAGGTGTCCAATCTTCGTATTCTGTTCTGCCTGCGCGTGTTGATAAATAGACGCTTCGGACCGAATCACCGAGTCTTGTTCCTCAGTGACCTCCTTGTTCTCTGGATTGGACCCATCGATGCTTGGAAAAGGGCTCCATGACTGCTTTATGACAACAACCTGAAATGACCTTGACTCAGTAAATAAATAGAGGTAATGGCAAAGATCAAGGGCTGACTTTTCTTGTCTTCTTGTTCACTGCCAACCATACCAATTGTCCACGTCCGCACATGACTTCCGCATGACTGAGACTTAGAGCACGGATCGTCACATACTCCTCTTCCTTGACGTTAATCTCCCATCGGGTTCTGTAAAGGTAGGTAGATCTCGCAAAGTTTTTCAAAACATCATCAAATTCGAGAGAATGAGAGTAAGCATGCTGGCCGTCATTGCTATAGACCTTCATTGTCGGATCCCAACCTAGGTCTCTTGGGTTCATAGTCGACAAACGAGCGATAACGCGTATGAAAAGTTCGGGCTCCTGAACCATCGCGGTCGTTAAGTAATGGATAAACGGCCATAAGGAGGATCCGAATAATACCTTGTTAATATCGATAAAGTCCTCCATGCCCAACAGACCGGAGCGATCACAATACCATACCGACAGCGAGTCGTGAAACAATATAAGCCCAAAAACGAACATCCTGTCATGCTGCTCTCGAAACATTTGCCGCATGTAACCTGCAAGCTGTTCCAGAGTATCTTCGTAGTATTTTTGAAAATTCTTGTCAGATTTTTTGGTTTTGATTTCAACAACTGTGGCAGTTCGAAGCCAATAAGCCAAAATGTTGTCAACCTGAAACCAGTATTTATATCAAGAAAGTGAGGATAATACTACATGACGAGAACTTACGTGCTCCGAAGCCTACACAAATATTCAATATCAGCCTCTCAGTCGACAAAAGAATTAACTTATACCTCGAGGGTGTTGTTGGTCGTCGGACTCGGTTCTCCAGCTATGTCTTCAGTCTGCTGAGGCACCTCAAATGCTTTAATCTGAACAGCATATTGTCACATTAAAAATCCCTAGAGTAAATGACCAGATACGCACCGACAATTCTAATGCCTCGCTGAATGCTTCCAACTGCGTTTCGTCAACGAAGAGATTGACAATGTCAGGTCGATTAGCAGCAGCACGGGTAACTGAAGTAGGCTTTTTGGAATGTCTGTCTAGCCATACTCGACGAGACTTGACGAAGTTGTTGTTGTCGGCCTTCTTGTTTTTCTCGTACTCTTGATGAATCCGATTCAAAATCAACGTGAAAGGTTCGTAATACAGAGATTCTTGTTTTCCCGGAGCTTCCGGGAGCTGTGTCCAGCGACCGTTGGCGTAGGTTTTATCTGCCAGTAGAGCACCATAAGTTTTTCGAACGGCGTCGTCATCAGGAGGGAAGAACGTCTGCAAAAAGTCCTTGCGCTTGACCAGGTAGGTATTCTCCTGCAGGTCGTTTCGGACAGCAGCAGTGACATGTTCGGTCAAGTTTCGGCTTAATGTGCCGTTCACGCTCATGCTGACTTTCAGTCGAGTATCTGCTCTATAACGGGCTATGCGGGACTTGACTTTGTAGCTTGTATGATCAGAAGCTGGTGAGGGAGTCGCCATATGTGAAGGGAATTAATAAGAGCCTGTTCGGATCCTCATGATCCTGCATCCTGCATCCCGCACGCAGGATGCTGATGTAAAATTCCCGCGCGAGTGCACAGCCACCGCCTCGCGCGCCCTGTTTGTGCTAAGATAGAGGTCGCTCATACGAGGACCCCCCGGGCCGTTAATCCTCTGAGAGGTTTGGTCAAAAGTCCGGACAATTTTTCGAAATTTTGACCAAAATCTTAGGTCATAGTCCGGACAAATCGGGATCTGAAGGCTGAAGGTTAGAACCCTAGTCCGGACAAACTACAACTGAGGCCACAAGGTTTGGTCAAAGTCCGGACAATGAAGGATGAAGATGAGACAAACCACACACTATTAGGAAACCAGTGCTCAGACTTCAAATTTGTAAAATCAGATGGATTTAGACACTAAGTAGTTTTGGTAATTTGCAACCATCAGGAAAATTCCCAGAGGCATTTTCATGCAAAAAGTGAGTAAAAAGTGTATAAAAACAACGAAATGTTGCATAATCACTCATTTTATGTGACTTATGCAGATTATGCATATTACCCAAGTCCCCAAATAATCGCAGCATAAAATGGCAAATATTATTCACTTGTTTGCAAGAGCAATGCCTTATTACTCCTGCTTATACTCACCTTCATACAATGATTCCTTCACTCCGGTCACGCAACGATGCAAGAAAAAGAACAGATTCATATTAATATACACTAATGATACATATGAGGACTAGCACTAGCCGATAGGGGCTCGGACTTGACAATGGGAACATAATTTGATATGGGACTTTCCCTACGCAAGATGGACACTAGCAAGCCAAAGTCCCATAGCCTGTCGTCCCTCCCTCATAGAGCCTCCGACCTGTCTCGTATTACACCTTCTCTTGTTCAACTTGAGCTAGGAAAGGCTATAGGATGGGGAGGGGGGAATCAGCCACAGTCCAAAAAATTGATATAGAATATTGCATATACACACCTCCCTCTCCTTGACGTTGGACTTGCGAAATTTACCGGCTTTGCATTGGGCAGTTTGGAGGGGGTTCTCGCATTTGATGTCATTGGGGTTGAGAGTGTGCAGGTTGAGAGTGTGCATATAGGTGGCGTGTTTGCGTTCGCGTTCGTGGGCTTCTTTTAATTGTTGAGAGTGGCGTTTGTAGGGATGCGGGTAAAAAAAAAGTAATTGTTAAAATGAGTAGGAAAAAGAAGAAAACGACCGCATATACGCACCGTATATACTCACCTCCTTCTCTTTGGCACTAAGCAAAGCTCGTCCTCAGCAGAGCCGGAAGAGGGCTTTCAACAATAAACTATGAGTGTGGTTGCCTGTGGCGTCTTGGTCCCAGTTCGAGATGTCGATGGAGGATAGAGAGACGGACTCAGCATGACGACTGGCCATGGAAGTAGAGACACGTGTTCGGATGTGTGAGTATCGAGAAGTTGGGGCACTAGAAGAGTGGAAGGGAGATGGACAGTGAACGCAATGGTGGTGGTCGCGACTGGGAGATGAGAGGCACGGTGAAATGGAACTGGTGACTGATGGATGGACTCGAGATATCGTTAAAAAGACCAGAAACCGAACCCCATGTGAGAGTAGGAATGAACCATTTTGTTAGCAGGGGATGGAGGAAGAGACCGGGGACTCAGGAGGAAGTAGAGGTGGAAGTAGAGGTGATCAGGGACTCGGATGCCAGAGAGGGCCAAGAGGGTCTTGACGCCAGTTGAAGCATTGGTTGGAATCTTTGTTGATTAAATGCAACATGCTTAGTAAGAACTGTACAGTTCTTGCATGGGCCGTGGGTAGTAGATGGCAAGTCACATGACCACATGGTTGGACAACTTTTCTCATTCAAGTCCGTACTAGCACTAGTAGCTTCGTGTACATATTATGTTTATAGAAATTTGAGATCTCAAATTGACATTTACTGCCACACTTGGTGGTTTGTGTGACAAACAGTCTACTTGACATTGAAATTCTAAATGATGCAGATGTTTTATCATTCAACTTCATGCACATTTATGCAATCTTGGCATAAAAATTTTCTCTAGGTCTGAGTGTGTAAAACTTGATTGCGGATCATATATTCTGTGTGTAAATTTTAGTTGTACAAGATGATCTGATGATGGGAGAGCTAAAAATTATAGTTAAACTAATTGTCATTCTAATTTTCTGTATGTTTTCTTATGCAAAATTAATGCCTCCTTTTGCATAATAGTGTTATATATGAATAACTATGCTTTCTGTTACAGAAATATGAGTAAATTATTTAGTATTTTGCACAAAATTCACACTTATACATGTTTTGCATAAGATTGCATATGAGACTTTTCCTGATGACAGTGCATTAATTGTGGAGAACACGAACAAAAACAGTCTGCTACAGTCTACTAATCAACCTCACTTACAAACCTCCCTACAGTGAGATCGGGACCGTGACTTGAGCTTGAATCTATCATAGCAGCTGTAGAGGCACTAAATAAGAAGCAGCAATGACAGGGAAGTGGAGAAGAGAGAGAAAATCAGTGAGATTTACGACTAGATAGACTTATTTATCTTTGATCAATAATCCGGACAAATTTTTTCTCAGACTGAGGTGATGACCCTAATTCGGACAAACTTTGGGGGAAGCTGTACAAAAAAAGTCCGGACAAAAAAATCCAAGAATGCTGATTTTGGTACCAAACATGTGTACAGGTTCGCGGGGGGTCCTCTCATACGCAACCTACCTCACGTGACATGAGCGTGACATACCAAATCGGGCTGGGGTTTTAACTGTATCTATATTTTTTTCATCGATTATCACTTCCTCCAATGCACTTGGGCAGATCTGAGACCATAGAATCATTTGTTTCCCTGTAAGAAGTCTCACACATGTCAAAAAAGTATTATTTTACCATATTTTACAAGCATTGATATAGATTTTGCGACGGATTCCATACTGTCTGAGAGCTTCTCATGGCACCACTCAGCAAATTAAAACTCGCTTGGCTTAAAAACCTCTCAGGCTTGGGAAGGGAGACTACTGGAGGGCTTAGACGCACTTTGGGTGCAATTACACCACAGAAAAGGAAAGAATGTGACACGTCTGATATGAATAAGGAAAACAAAGTACATACTGGCTTCTATTGATGTATGACACATCTGATGGCTTCAACAAGACACCTTCTATTGAATCAATTACAACCCCTCCCACCCTTTCATTCCACTCAAAGACATGAATAACAACAACGTTTTTGCCACTCCGGACACTCCAAAAGTCAATTGACATGTACGCGATGTTGCATCAATACCACCTGAGAAACAAACCCAATTTTTGTTCTTTGATGC
Source organism: Dendrothele bispora CBS 962.96 (assembly GCA_004369135.1). Classification (NCBI taxonomy): domain Eukaryota; kingdom Fungi; phylum Basidiomycota; class Agaricomycetes; order Agaricales; genus Dendrothele; species Dendrothele bispora. The sequence continues at coordinate 129,170 of ML179186.1, read as the reverse complement.
AAAAACTCATTCTGACGCAACACCTTTCAACCGGGGCTCACATTCCAAGTCTTTTATATGTGATTGGTCACCGAAAATATCCTCTTTCCTTCGAAAACTATCTCTGCAATCCAAAACAGACAAGTCCACGACAACTCTTGACATCGATGCTGATTCCTTGCATGCCTATCCCTTGTTTGCCCCCCGCAGTGCAGATCTTTTGGATGATGATCATGACTCCACAATCCATAAAGCGTCTTCATGTCCTCAGACCAATTCTTTGGCAGCTAACAGTACAATCAAAGAAGACTGCAACAGTGAATGGCCCCTTGACGATGATGGTATTCTTCTGAGTTCTGCTGACGTGCCAAGTCCAAATGGTACATCAATGTATTTGAAAGATGCACCTGGTCGACAGTGTGAAGCGCCCACTCTTGTAGAAGCCCAAAGTGCATTGAAAGATATTAACAAGGTCTTACGTCCTCCAAGGAAAAAGGGGCCCGGATATTTGGATCCTAAACTGGATCCCTTCACACAAACTTGTATCAAAGGGATGCAGTCTTTTCTAGTGCTTTATACAAGCCCGAACTCACCAACCTATGGAAATTGGAGTGCTGCCTCTCAGACTGCTGCAATTACAATGTGCCGGGGAAACTATTGTGCTCGAGTTCTATGACGTATGGCCCAGCAATATATTTCCGATCGTTCTCTCCTACCGGAAAATCCATATGGGAATTGGAATGAAACCTTATTGGTCAGTGAGGATCTCTGTCAGGAGCTGAACTTATACTTGCAGGAGCTGGGATCACAAGTCACTGCAGCAAAAGTTCAAGAATGGCTACATTGACGGGATGTGATGGAGAGACATGGTATTACCAAGAAAATTTCTTTGACAACAGCGCAGCGATAGTCTTATGGTTATCTCACACGCGGAACAGCAGTAGAGATTTATTAGGTAATCCAAGAGGCATTGCCACAAACGTGCCCAGCACAGACACACATTTTACTTCTTACCATCATAATGGTTTGCTTTTTTACCACACATTTTTTGTCTAGCACATTTCCAACGCGTTCCGAGAGTTTAGTTGAGTCATTGGAGGTTACCAAGTAGTTATTCTGGAAAGACTCAAGAGAAAATATTGGTAGTTTGAGGTGTGTTGGATGGCCATTGTTTTGCTGGGAAGTCTGAATATGTTGAGGCACAGAGAGAACTCCTAGAGGTTCTATGTCAAAAATATGGCTTGGATTTAACATGTTTGGGTGTTGAATATGGGTGATAGCACTGATAGCCAGAGGCTGCTAGAGACAGTTCTTGGAATAAGTAAGTAGGATTTGCATCAGCTGCTGTAAACCATTTCTTGCGGGGTTTTGGTTTGGAATTAATGCTTCCTGATATTCTTGATGATATTCTTTGACAAAAATACAAAGAGACTGATGTGAAAGCTTGCAAGTATGTTTGGAAGTAAGAGAGGTTCGGGAAAAGCTACCATGGGAATGCGGAACTAGCTAATAATTTTTCTGTGGGCGTGACACCTGCGAGATTAACACCAGACTACTTTCACACATATACTCAGTGTGAAACATCAGTCTGGATTCTCGAGACTAGCGCAGCGGTATCTTAGGGTGATGGGTTTCCGATGGACATGGGCACCAAAAGGTCAATATGTAGATAGTCATGAGTGGGCTGATGTGGTCTGGGAGAGAGAAAAGGTTTTTATACCTCGGGCTCAAGCAGTGCGTAGCCAAATGAAAGTGTTTGATAAGGATGGGAACGAGTTGAATACCGGTGGTGTCATGCAGAATGGAA